>JAQGAE010000811.1:0-29463 GCA_034696685.1 Julus scandinavius | reverse complement strand
TTTATGCTCATATAGGATGAAATTCATCATTTTCTGACTGAACTTGGAAAATTCAAAGGAAAACCCACCAATTTTTCTGAATTAATGACATCTAGTGTATCTAACAACATTAATATATTAATTTATGGAAAAAGATTCGAATATGACGACCCCTGGTTTCTCAAATCGAAAGAACTCATTTTTGAAACGATCACTAATGTGAGTCCTGTAAGTGTTTTCATTTTCTTTCCATGGTTGAACATTCTGCCAGGATTGCCAAAACTTTTCAAGCAAGAAACCCTTATGTAAGTCCTTGCCATTTCTTTGCTGTTCTATGATTTCATTTTTAAAACAATGATGGATTTTTCATATTTATTTACAGCCGACTCACGAAAGAATTCAAAACATCCATGTATGCTATAATCGGAAAAGCAAAGATGAACAACAACGATGGTGAAAGGGATAGTTATATGAATGCATTCATAGGAGAGCAAAAAAGGAGACAACATAAAGACAAAAACGACGCAAGTTTTTCTGGTAATCCACGTAAAATACGTGTATTACTTTGCATCGGAAATTTAGTATTAATCGCCATTTTGAACCCCTTTGATTTCCGCATTTAGATAACGCACTGGAGCAAAATATAAGAAACCTGATGGGAGCTGGCACAGAGACAACTGCAAACACGTTGATGTGGGCCATACTTTGCATGATAAGGAACCCAGAATCGCAAAGCAAGGTTCAAAAAGAAATAGATGAAGTTGTTGGTACAGAAAGAACACCTTGTTGGAATGACAGATTGCGAACTCCATATACGGAAGCCGCTATACTTGAAATTCAAAGATTTTCAACACTTGTGCCACTTAATATCCCACACAAGTTAGTATTTAAGCGTATGATCGCCAAGATGACCATGATGAATCATCATGACCTTGATGAATAAGCGAACAGAGTTTAAAATATGAACTGCAATTACCGTTTTAAGCAATTTCGATATTTTTACCACACCATCTATTATTTCATGGCTATTTTACTATATGAAATTCTGTATGTAACTCCATCTTTTAACGCTTTTTGTTTTAAGGAATACGGAAGAATGTGAATTATTCGGATATACAATACCAAAAGACACCATGATCATGAGTAATTTATGGGCAGTGCATAATGACGTCAAATTATGGAAAGACCCGGAAGTATTTCGGCCCGAACGTTTTCTCACTCCAAATGGTCAACTTGATAAGAAGGAATATATGATCGCTTTCTCTCTGGGTAAGATATGCAGAAAAAAACAATAATTTTTTAAAAATACAATACATTTGACTTAATATTTTCAGGAAAACGCGAATGTCTCGGAATTTCCCTCGCTAAAATGGAGTTGTACTTGTATTTTACAACAATGCTACAGAAATTCACTTTCAAGAGTCCAGATGGTTCACCACCAAGTATGGAAGTGAGAGAAGGAGTAACAGCAGCACCGAAATATTTTAATACAAGAGCTGTGTTAAGAAGTTGAAAGTAGCTTCGGAAGTAAATGCAATAAAAGATACTCCATATATATTTTATATCTGATAATGTAAAATTACGCGCGTACTGGTCGGTTGGTTACATCAAAAATAACTTCCACAAAATGACTTGCATTATTGCTAAACTGCGGAAAAGTCAACACTAAGACAAATAATTTTGTAGGTGAACTTCGGCATGTTTTTTTATTTTAATCTGATATATTCGTGAAGGTTGCTTGATATCCATGAGTTTATATAAATAAATGATGGGCTCGTATGACATGAAAACTAATCAGACATTAAAGTACGACTCAGGTTCAATTTTTTTGATAAATGATCCTGAAAAACATTATCTTCCTATAATTGATGTTAATTTAGTAAATACTATTTCATCTAACTCATCATCGATTTACGTTGGCGTATTTAAGGGGTTTCGGATTTTCCAGAAATCTAGGTTATATTTATTTCTAAATTTAAACCATTAAACAATTCCATCACAACGACTGAATTCATTGTTTCTTCTTTAAATTTAAAACACAAGTTAATTATGATGTATAACATTATATTTGAAATTCTACATCTTATACATGTTAAAACATTGTTTTCACAAAGTCTTCAATATGACTTGCAAATATATTATGATAAGCATTCAAGGTTATCAAACAGATTATGAAAATAAATAGCTATAGCGCGATACAAAATATATTATTTTCAATTTTAATCGGTTATTATCGTTTAGGTCACTGATATCATGGAGTTAAATAAAAATAAATTACTGGTTTATATCACATGATAATGCACTTAGAAAACCCAATATCAGTCCAGCTTCAATTCTTCTAATGTGCGGGCTTAATTAGAACATAATCCACTAATATGCTTTCAATTTTTTCAAACATGCTAGGTTTTGATCTCAGTTTTGCCTTAGTAGCAATTTCGCTATATGTATTTTATTGGTATTTGAATGTTCCAAAAAATCTTCCACCAGGACCACGGGGATTACCCTTTGTTGGATATTTACCCTTTATTAACCGGGTAAATGCCCATCAACAATTTAACAATCTGGCTAAGAAATATGGACCTATTTTCAGGTAAGTCAATTTTAAGAAGTCTAAAAGCCTTTAAGATGTTGTTTAGTATGTTCAAGTTTCATTTTTATATTCCAGTATGTATTTTGGTAACAAATTGGTGATCGTACTAAATAATTATGAATCCATCAAAGAGGCATTTGTTAGACAAGGAGATACATTTGCTGGACGACCACTGCTTAATGCTACACTAGCAGAACCAGATAATCTATGTAGAAAATTAAGTTTCATAAATGTTATATTACAACATTATTATGGAACTCAATGTACTAACTAGATATTAAAACAATATTTTAGCTATACCACTAGCTGATGGAGAACATTGGAAAGTCCATCGTCGATTTGTTTTGAACTTATTAAGGGACTTAGGAGTTGGAAAGTTGTCCATCGAACCACTGATAATGGTGAAATTAAATAATTATTTATTGGATACACATTGGTAGAATATCTGATCTTAAACAAACGTTTATTTATGCTCATATAGAATGAAATTCAACATTTTTTGACTGAACTTGAAAAATTCAAAGGAAAACCCACCAATTTTTCTGAATTACTGACATCTAGTGTATCCAACAACATCAATATATTAATTTATGGAAAAAGATTCGAATATGACGATCCCTGGTTTCTCAAATCAAAAGAACTGATTTTTGAAAACATTACTAATGTGAGTGCTGTAAGTGTTTTCATCTTCTTTCCATGGTTGACTAAACTGCCAGGATTACCAAAACTTTTCAAACAAGAAAACCTGCTGTAAGTTTCTTTTCTGAATTTCTTTTTGAAAACCAATGATGCATTTTGAAATTCGAAATTCACAGATATGCATATTTATTTCCAGCCGACTCATGAAAGAATGTAAAGAATCCATTTATGATATGATAAGTAAAACAAAGAAAAACTACACAGATGGTGAAAGAGATAATTACTTGAATGCATTCGTAGGAGAACAAAAAATGAGACAGAGTATAGACAAAAATGACCAATTTTTTTCGGGTAATACATGTATTTTAACTACTGACTTTATAAGAAATTTAGCAATAATCGCCATTAAGAATCTCTTTGATTTCCACATTTAGATAAAGCACTGGAACAAAATGTAAGAACCCTGATGGCGGCTGGCACAGAGACAACTGCAAACACGTTGATGTGGGCCATCCTTTGCATGATAAGGAACCCAGAATCGCAAAGAAAAATTCAAAAAGAGATTGATGAAGTAATTGGGACCGAAAGAACACCTTGCTGGAATGACAGAATGAGGACACCTTATACGGAAGCCGCTATACTTGAAGTTCAAAGAATTGCAACACTTGTGCCTCTTAATATTCCACACAAGTTAGTATTTAAGCATATGATGGCCATGAAGAATAAGGCAATAAAGATAAAACACCTGGAAAGCAATTTCCGCTTTAAGCAATTTTGACGTTTTTATCACAGAATGTATTATATCATGGTGTTTTAGACATGAAATATTGTAATTCCATCTTTTGAACGCTATTCGTTTTTAAGGAATACGGAAGAATGTCAATTATTCGGATATACAATACCGAAAGACACCATGATCATTAGTAATTTATGGGCAGTGCATAATGATGTCAAATTATGGAAAGACCCGGAAGTATTTCGGCCCGAACGTTTTCTCACTCCAGATGGTCAAGTTGATAAGAAGGAATATTTGATCGCTTTCTCTTTGGGTAAGATAAGCCATAGATATGTAGCAAAACTAATTTCTTTAAAAATACAATATATTTCGACTTAATATTTTCAGGAAAACGCGAATGTCTCGGAATTTCCCTGGCCAAAATGGAGTTGTACTTGTATTTTACAACAATGCTACAGAAATTTGTTTTCAAGAGCGTGGATGGTACACCACCAAGTATGGAAGTGAGAGTAGGAGTAACAGCAGCACCGAAATATTTTAACACCAGAGCTGTGTTAAAAAGTCGAAAGTAGATGTGGAAATAAAAGCAATAAAAATGATAATCCAGAACATTTGCAATGATTTTAAAATGTAAAATTGCGTGCAATTACTAGTACCTAGCTAAACTAGAACATGACTTTAATTATTGCCAAAATGCGAAAAAGTCAACACACAGACAAATAACTAAGTGAACTTTGGCAAGTTTTAAAAAAATTAATCTGATATATTCGTGAAGGCTACTGATATCAACGAGTTTAAGCCAAATGATTGGTTCGTATGACATGAAATCTAATTCAACAAGTAAATATCAGATCAGGTTCATTTATTTTAATATACGGACCCGGATGGCATATTCACTAAAATGTGTTCAATTTTTTCAAACATGCCTAACTTTGATATGAGCATTGCATTGTTGGCAATTTTATTTGCTATTGTTTATTGGTATTTGAGTGTTCCAAAGAACCTTCCACCAGGACCATGGGGATTACCTATGATTGGTTATCTACCCTTTATTAACCGTGGAAATGCTCATGGACAACTTAACAATTTGGCTAAGAAATATGGACCTGTATTCAGGTAATATAAATTTCTAAATACAGAAAAATGCCTTGTAATCTGTTTTTTCAAGTTTGATTATACTTTCAGTATGTATTTTGGTAATCGATTGGTCATCGTTTTAAATAATTACGAAGTTATTAAGGAGGCTTTTGTTAGACAAGGAGATATATTTGCTGGACGACCTTTGCTTAATCCGACACTCGCAGAATCAGACAATCTATGTAAAAAAATATGATCATATATTTGATCTAACAAAAATTTAAAAAACGAAATTTTATCTTACATAAATTAAAAACAATATTTTTAGCTATACCATTAACTGATGGAGAACATTGGAAAATTCATCGCCGATTTACGTTGAACTTATTAAGGGACTTAGGAGTTGGCAAGATGTCCATCGAACCACTAATAATGGTAAAATTAAATATGCATTACATTTGTAAGATCAATGATTATAAATGTACATTTATTTCAATTTATGTAGGATGAAATTCAGCATTTCCTAACCGAACTTCAAAAATCAAATGGAAAACCAACCAATTTTTCTGAATTATTAACGTCTAGTGTATCCAACAACATTTGTATATTAATTTATGGTAAAAGATTCGACTATGACGACCCCTGGTTCATAAAATCAAAAGAACTCATTACTGAAACTATCGCAAATGTGAGTGCTGTAAGCGTGTTTCTATTCTTTCCGTGGTTAAGAAAATTTCCAGGATTACCAAAACTATTCGAACAGGAAAACCTGATGTAAGTTTATATAATTTTATCGGATTCTGAACATTTCTTGAATATATTGCAGAAATTCAAAGCTAATTTACACTTTCAGTCGACTGCTGAAAGAATTCAACTCATCCGTCCAGGAAAAAATAAGAAAAGTAAAATCCAACTACAAAGACGGTGAAAGAAATTTTTACATGAATGCATTTATAGGAGAGCAAAAAATCAGACAGAGTAAAGACAAAAATGACGATAGTTTTTCAGGTAATACAAGTAAATAATTCGAAGACTCGAAACTACGAATTAAGAAAACTTGAATTTAAATCGACCTGCGCATAATCGATTCGTCAATCAAAGAATGGCGCGTTAGAATCCGGGCTTGTGTAAATACCACCCGAGAACATTTTGAGCACACTTTATAATTAAACCTACACTATTTTTCTATGCAAGTGACAGATTTAATTTAAATCAAGCATTTTTCACGAAATAGTGATTTTTTTTTATTGGGTTCTACTTTATTATGACTCACAGTGTATTTTCATATCTCCTTGATTTTCACGTTTAGATAATACACTGGAACAAAATGTAAGAGCCCTAATGAGAGCTGGTACAGAAACAACATCCAACACGCTGATGTGGGCCATCATTTGCTTGATTAGGAACCCAGAAATCCAAAGTAAAATTCAAAAAGAAATAGATGAAGTTATTGGGACAGAAAGAACACCTTGCTGGAATGATAGATTGAGGACTCCGTATACAGAGGCAGTCTTACTAGAAATTCATAGATACGTTACTCCTGTACCGCTTAATATTCCTCACAGGTTCGTATTTAGCTATTTTAGCGAATACATTTTTACCATCAATAAATGGAATAATTCAACGCAAATAAATTCACTCTTATTTGATCAGGAATACAGAAGAATGTGAATTATTCGGATATACAATACCAAAAGATTCCATGATTCTGACTAATTTATGGGCAGTGCATAATGATGCCAAATTATGGAAAGATCCAGAAGTATTTAGGCCTGAACGCTTTTTGACGGCAGATGGTCAACTTGATAAAAAAGAATATTTGATCCCGTTTTCTTTGGGTAAGTTAAATCAAAGATTGGTAGAAAATTTATCTTTAATTTATAAGACGATGAAATTTCATTTCAATACAATTTAGCCAAGATGTGTAGGTCAAGACACTTGATAATTTTGATTAATTGTTTTCAGGAAAACGCGAATGTCTCGGAATTTCACTTGCCAAAATGGAATTGTATTTGTATTTTACATCAATGCTACAGAAATTTGTTTTCAAGAGTGTAGATGGTTCACCACCAAGCTTGGAAGCCAGAATAGGAGCCGCAGCATCACCGAAATATTTTAACACCAGAGCTGTATTTAGAAATCGGTAGTTATTTTGGAAATACAATGTTTCCACTTCATAAATGCAAATAAAGTACTTTGGAAAAAAATTAGTCTAATCGTAGCCTTATTTATTTCCAATTTAATCATGCAACTGCTTCCACAAATTTGATTATACGCCATATGAATATTATACAGTGGAACCTCGGTCTACGAACACCATTTGTTGTTTCTCTTCACGAACGATGCTGCAGTTCACGAACACATTTCTCTGGACCACTGATCAAAGGTTCGAGTTTCTGCAATTGTTTTACTAGTTCCAGCAGAACATCTTTGTTACGGATGAGTATCTAGTTATAACTAGCAGGGTGAACCAGAAATCCTCGCCATGCACCCCACTTTTTTTTTCTTAAATCTTATAGTTATGAAAACTCAGTTATTGGGGCTAATTAGAGAGTCTGCTCTATCCGCTGATGTTGTTAGATTTTAACTACGACCTTTTGTTGACTGAAATCCAAATAATTACTTGGGACCTGTAGCACTTAGGTACAAATGTCAAATTAGGAAAAGGAAGAGAATGGGCAGCTTGTATGAAGTCAACTGTAAAAAGTTTAAATACATAATTGCCAATGAAGACGAAAACTCGATTTCATACAAAAGACCCATTCTCTTACTTCTCCTAATTTGACATTTTATCTTAAGTGTTTCGGGTCCCAAGTTATTATTTGTTATTCCGCCGACAAACTGTCGTAATTAAAATCTAACATCAATGGATAGAGCATACATGACTTAGTGTTTAACTATATGAACAGAATTTTCATAACTATAAGATTTCAGAAAAAAAAGTTGAGTGGAGAGGAGAGGAATTCTGGTCCACCCTGCAATTTTTCACACGTGATTGGTTTTACAACTTCACCTAAGTATTTCAAACCAAGAGCAGTACTTAAAAATCCACCTTTTATTTACGATCCTACATGTACGTCAAAAGCTAAGTAAAAATATGTAACCGATTTTACATCGGTGCTACTGAAATTCATATTTAGGAACCAAGATGACAAGGAACCAAACATGGGAGTTTGTTACATGATGCTTGTTACATGTCAAACGAGTAGTGTTATTTACATGGACATGTGACCTATTTATAATAGTTTCACTACTTATTATCTATTTGGGGACACATCCATAAGAGTAAACCAAAAAAGGAAGAGATTTTCGTTCATAATTACACAACCTTGAAGTTACAAATTCAAATCAATCGCTCCCCAGTAAATACATTTCCAGAATTGTATCCTTGAATGTAGACCCTTGAAATGTAGACACTTCAATAATATATCATTTATCCTGTTGAACGTCTATATCGAGTCCAGGGTCAAAATAACATGCATACGCTGGAATCTCATAATCATCTCTATCATTAGATTATCAAGTATCTCGCCACAATTTAAAATTGCAGCTATCATTTCCTTAATATTACGTTGACAAAGTTTGGTAATCATGTAATCACATAATATGTACTATAATATTTGTAGAAAAATCAAGGAAATACGGATTGCATTGCACAATAGTCTATACCGAGGACTGTTAAAGGCCAGATTTATTTGCCACTGATCGACATCTAGCCAATGCTTCAGTTTTATTTATACCTTATTAAATAACATGCATGAACAAGTTGTTCATATAAAAAAGATTTGTTTCCTACCTCCAATTCGTTGATTGCTACCCATGAGTTAGCGGGAAATCCCTGTAGCATGGGCACTAGAAACTGCAGACATCCACTCCAATGTCCGATGAGGAGCATCATGCATACCAAATTCATAATTCTCATAAAAACACTGGCCATGTTAAGAAACTGTAAGCAAAGGACAAGAAAAAAAAAGCATTATTGGTGAAATGGTGCAAAAGCTTGTGAGCAGCTGCGGACTTCATCGCATGGTTGCGGCGCATTAATGTTTGTCGATTAAAATGAACAAAACCAAAAACCAAGAAAAATATGACTGTTGTCATAGTGGGGTGAGAAACAAAAAATCTAATGGATGTCAATGAGTAAAATAAGGAACTGGGCTAAAATTAGAAGAATAAAAGGAAAACAGAAATGATAATGGTGATGATGGAAAGGAGAAGTTGATGAAGCCTATGATTTCTATCACGACATTCATGCATTTTCAGGTGTTATTGCAGAGAATGCGATACCAGAAAGAACAAACTACAAAACATAGTGAAAGAAGTGCAAATCTAGGTGTGCTTCAGAGTGAAGTTTAGTGGCAAGTGCAAAGATAGCGAAGAAAAGCATAGAAAAGGTTGTAGAGGGGAAATCTTTTTTGAATCTTACGGGTTGTTTTTTCGTCTGCTAGCATATCGGCCATTTTCTAAATCTCCTGTTTTAGCATCTAGTTATCAATCATCTATATCAAGTATGTCCTAAACCTGGTCATCAGCCAAGGCATGCAAAGCAAAGCATAGCAAGCAAGCGAGGTGTGGGATTACCTTAAACAGAAAGAAGGGTCTGTGCTTATAACGGACTCCAGGACCAGCATTTCTGCCGCGCTTTTTCTGTAAAATCTAAAAGTGAGAAAACAATAGCATTATAGTTGTTCCGTAAAAAGGGCCGATAGATTTTATGCGAAAGAATAGGGGAATGATTTTAAATAAAAATAAAACCAAATTTATGCCATGTTCCTATGGCCAATTAGCCAGACAGTAGCCCATATAAGATCTTGTTTGAATTCTGTTATTGTCCAATTTTAAACAAGATCATTTTAATCATTGTACAATATTTTGATAGAAACCTAAACTAAATGCAGGAAAAGAAATCCAAAAACGCAAATAAAGTATTAAAGTTCACATTATTGCAAATACTCAATGATTGCTGAATGTAATTAATAAATGATTGAA
Organism: Julus scandinavius; assembly: GCA_034696685.1. Classification (NCBI taxonomy): domain Eukaryota; kingdom Metazoa; phylum Arthropoda; class Diplopoda; order Julida; family Julidae; genus Julus; species Julus scandinavius. The sequence goes on along the minus strand of JAQGAE010000811.1, from coordinate 19,453 downwards.
TAGATTCCTTCGAAATTTTATATTTTATATTAGTATACTGATCACGAAATCAAAATATATTGCCCACAACAACAAAGTTTTGTCCTCACATGAGTAAAGGGCTTATATTTCGCAAAGGCTGCAGTGCTAGACTATAGTTTAATTAGTATACTAACAATCTACATGAATGAAATAGTGCACTACACCATGCATTATTTTGACTAATTGATATTATACAGCTATGAAAGTATGCCAATGTATAGCCTAAAAGCTGATCTTGTGTTGATGCATGCCACGACAATAAAAACAATGTGGTTATCATCTCACATCCACTACGTAATTCATGCAATCCATTTAAAATTTTTACAATTTGTTCAAGTGGTTTTGCCCTACGCCACAGGACTGCTTCTAAAAATAGAAATATTAATAATTTATAAACTATTTTCAATTAAATTACATTCACGACTGTGTCAAATACAGTAACATAGTTTCCTATCCATATCTATTTTAATAATCTTCCTTTGTAAGATAAATGAACGACATTTGTACGGATTTGTTGCGATAACGTTGGAATTAATGTCTATGCGTGAAACCTATTCTTATTCGAGAATAATGTTGCTATAATTTTATATTGCAAGCGGGGTAAGATGGGGGGGGGGGACCAGCTACTTCCCAGTCACTGTCTTTTTAAGATGAAAAGCCATGGCGGTGCTAGGTTTTCCCCATGGTCATTTTATTTGGCATACAAAAGCTGACTCAGAACTAGCAAGGACCAGGGGAATCCCACTGTCTAATTAAAACAAAGCATTGCGATGGCTGCGGGTCAGTGTTGACGTTTTTTGGTTTGTTAACCAAGTGGCAGACGACAATTTTAAATACTCTCCAAGTGCGAAATCTGCTCACAGTATCTTCAGAAGCATATTCAATTGTATTCCAAAGTGATACATTACTTAAGTAATCAGGATAAATGTGCTCAAAGTCTCGAACATTCTTAAGACTAGATTACATGTTTAATCTCTCGCCTAAATACCGTCCATCTTTTAGAAAATGGCAAGCCAGTGAAAAGATCGAATACATCTGCTCTCTATGGAGTTTCTAAATAGTTAAAAAGATTTTGCAAATTACCGAATGGCACCATAAAACCTATAATCCAGATTACGACATAATGAAAGGTGACCAATTAAGCTGACTATAGCTCGTTAATGTACTTCAATGTTTTGATTCTGATCTATTACGAATTGCGCGTTAAACGAACCATAAAGAAAATTAAAACAAATGTCCACGTTGATGTTTGCTAAAATAAATCGCCAACTCCAAATCCCAGAAGGCCAACTTGGATATCGGCCCTACATGTTATCTTGAAATTCATTTTGTATAGCAATTAGATAAGTGCCTGCTGGCCGTTCAGATGACGTGATACCCTCGGCTTATTCGATTGCAAGGGCACTAAAGTCATCATTATAGGATTAGTTCTTGCAAAACTGTTTTAGGGTTTCAAGCCTAGATTCATTAATGGAGTTATTCATTGCAGTGACGCGCCAATCGGATCAATTCGATATAAACACACTGGCTTACACTTAAAACCATTCACGCTACATTATAGACTCAAAGCTCAGAAATGGGAAACTTGGCAACTACTTAACAACTGGATTACAACAAGCTAATGCCAAAATAAGGTGCTACAAAAACATCACTATGAACCAGACTTGGGCAAATTGTACTCATGAGTAGGAGTGTACTGATTAAGAGTACCTGTGGAATCATACTCCATAGTATGAGTTTTATCGTAGCCAGACTTGGGTATATAAATTGTACTCATGCACGAGTACTGATTACGAGTATGGCGGATATAGCAAAAGTACTGTTTAGGGAACTCGATTTAAGTTACTCAAATGTATTAAATGTGACTCCATTACTTACTTAAAAGTATTTCTATTCATACTCGATTGCATCGGTACTCATAATTTCAGATTACGTTAATACTCCAGGACATTTGTAATCACCCGGCCATTTTGAGCACATTTTTTGTAATCGAGTGCATTGTACTCATACGTACTTTTGAGTACATTTACATTCAGTTGTGTACATTTTGCATCCAATTACTCTTTGTACTCTACTCTTTTACTCGTTACTCAAATTCATTCAATGTACATACTCGGTTACTGGGTCCCAAGGGTGTACTCATACGTTTTGAGTACATTTGCATTCAATTACTATTGTACATTTTGCATCCAATTACTCTTTGTACTCAGCGCTGTTTTACTCATTACTCAAATTCAATGAACATACTCAATTACGGGGATCCCCAGGGTGTACTCGTACGTTTTGAGTACATTTGCATTCAATTACTTCTGTACATTTACATTCAATGACTTTTGTACATTTTTCATCCAATTACTCTTTGAAATCAGTACTCTAATAGTACAAACTGCGAGTCTCATAGTCCAGAAACTAGAAGAGATGAGTTTTCTAAGGCGTCCAAAAACGAGCCAATAAGAATCCATGGATTTCCATTCCAAGTGCCTCCTCACAACTTTCTACGTCCCTTTATATGTACTTTGTTGAATGACCATCAGCAACTATGTCCATAGGTCCTCCAAAGTAAACAAGTAGTTCGCTGCAGTCCAAGAAATGCCAGGAATAATAGAGTGCTCGAGGATGACATGTTCAGGAGCGAGTAATTGGCTTTTCTGCTACCTTATTCATGGAGCATGTAGGGCCTTATCCTTTGGTAGCCAACAAAAGATAGCATTATATTTGCAGGAAAATGCATTTATGCTTGTCAAACTAATAGTAAAAAGAAAATAAGTGGACACGTGAAACCTCAATACTCTATTCATATTGATCCTGGAATTGCCCGAAGGACGAGCATCTGGGGCTTGCGAGAAAAAGCCATTATGGGGCTAGTAAGAAATAAGAGGATACGGAACGGAATGAAACGGCCCTTATATCACTGCCAGAGAAAGAAAAATCATGGTAATTTACCTAAGAAGCTGTAAAGGAATATTGATCGTAGATGCCATCGCAATGAATCGTGTGTATACTTTACTCTCAAGATATTTTTCTCAAACCAGACTAACCAACTTTTGCCGACCAATCAAATTAAGTAACAGAAAGGACGTCAGATGTAGAAATCTATTGCTCAATCATCATCATGCAAGAATTTTTATTTTAGGATTTGTTTGTCATAGCAATATCTGGGTAAGGGGCCATTCAAAAAATACGTCCTCAAGAGGGGGTAGGGGTGTCTGCAGGCATGTGGATAGGGGGAGGGAGGGTGAATCCATTATGGATAGTACTTTTCAGTTTTTGAAATTTTCTGTTTAATTTTTGTCTTAAAGGTCAGTGAAAAGAATAAATGGACACCAGAAGAAATAGGTCCCCAGTCCCAAATGTACTTGAATTTTTAAAACCTCAGGGAAAGTCGGGAATTATGACTAACTTTGTGTTAAACACGAATTTTATGCTTGAATTTCCCTTAGAGGTCAGGAAATTTCAGTTAATCAGAAAAATATGGAAAAATGTTGTGGAATTGATAATTTGGAAATTTATAGGATGGTCCTTTGTATGTTTCCAATAAATTTTATGGACACCTTGAGGACACTTGAGGGGAGGGGGTCTGGGCTAAAATGGATACAGTGTGGACAGGGAGTAGGGGGAGGTTGGGTCAATTTTTGAAGGAGTTTCGGGGACGTCCTTTTTGAATGGTCCCTAAGGCTGACTAGCCACCTACATGAAGGCACATAATATTTCGATTAGATGTTTTAAATCACTGATATCTCATTTAAAATATATTCGTTCAAAATTCCAAAACGAATTCCTTTCCAAATAATTATGAAACTATATATTAAATATATTGCACCTAAATCCTATTTCTCATCTATAATTCATAAGCGCATTTTTTGTTTGTCTCCGTTGAGAAAAACCTGAGGTCAATGTTTATAAGATTAAGAAATCAAAGCAAATAAATAGCATGCTAATTAAAAGAAGGCGGCATTGAATGAAGAAATGGTTATAAGAAACTAATAAAAATAGAAAGGAATATTGAAGGAGTTATTCGTGCAGGGAATTTGTGACATATCGCGAGTAAACGATCCATTTGTAAACTTCAAACTCGTGAATTATTTTGTAAAAAAAATACAACAAATATAACTCAAGTTTTCACATTCCTATTATGGCAAAGAAACAACTTTCAATTAACGAGTGCAACTGCGAAAAAGTCAGCAGCTGGTCTTGAATTTTTGTTGTAGTATATGACCGTTTGCATGGGTCTTCGTTAAATCTCAATTCTATCTGAACGTCAGTTATCCGGGATTACAATTACCGATTAACCGTTCAAATGTTAGTAATCTTCATACTAGAACCACTGCACTAATATAGTCTGTTATTTTTCTAAGCAGAATGTACATCAGGTACATCAAAGTAGTTTTTTTATGAATTCCCTGACGTTGAAGACAAAATTGTAGATTTAATGAAGTTGCCAACGCATTTTCGCTTAGATGACCAAACAACGGATAAACAATTATGAGATTAATCATTAAACTCAAAATATGAAACTGCAAATTCGATTTGCTTTCCATGTTTAATTAAATGCTTAAACATGAGATCGTTATCATAAAACCATGACATCTGAGCTACACAACTTATGCATTAATTGCATAAGGGGTCATCAAAAAAGACGTCCTCAAGAGGGGGTAGAGGGGGAGGGGGAGGTGTCTGCTGGCATGTGGACAGGAGGAAGGGTGAGGGAGAAGTCATAATGGATGTGATCTAATGATGGTATTTTTTATTTTTTTGTTTAATCGAGTTTTAAAGGTCAGTGAACGGGGCAATGGACACCAGAAGAAACGTACGTGCCATCAGCCCCAAATGTAATTGAATTTTTAAAACTTTAGAAAAGTTGAGTATTATGCCTAAATTTGTGTTAAACACCAATTTTATGCTGGAATTTCACGTTCGAGGTCATGAAATTTCCGTTAATCGGGAAAATGTGGTGAAATTGGCAGCGAGTTGGGTGCTTGGAATTAAAGGATTTTCTGGACACCCTAATTTTCAAAAAACAATTAAGGAAGTATATATGGGAGGAAGGGGGGAAGGGGAATCAGGACTAAAATGGACACCATGAGGACAGGGGGTAGGGGAAGTGCCCCCCCCCCCCTACTTCCCCTCATTAATTTTTGAATCAATTTCGGGGACGTTCTTTTTGAATGACCCTTAAGCTCGTATGATTTAAATATCTGCTAAGTTAATCAAATTATTACACAAATTACTAAATTGAATTTCTCAGAAATACATAAGTATGCCTAATAAATTAACTTAATGCATGTTTTTCCTCAGTTTTTTTTTTGGGGGGAGGAAGAGTTCGTTAGTTTTGCACAAAAAAAAACTCGACATGAGTTTTCTTTAAGTAGAATTGATTTCTCCATTGTTTATCCGTGTTTTTTTTCTCAATTTGATTGCACAATTATTCATGGACTTACATAAACCTCTTCCCATTGGCTGACATATCGCACCAGACGAGACAGACGAAGCAGACGAACGAGACTGAGTAGTTTTGCCAGACGAAGTATGCGAAGTGCTCGTCCAGCGTGAAGGATTTGAAAACTCTCGTTGAAATCCTGCGATGGAGAGGACAAATCTTTAAGTTTTAACTGTAAAAACACCACATACGTACCATAGCATTTGTAAACAACTATTTCCAATGGATGGATGAAAGAAGAAGAATATGAAAAGGAGGAAAAAAGAGATAAAAAGAGGTGAAGAGAGAAAAAATACGGTGAAAGAAAGTTAGAGAATCCTCCACCGGAAAAAAACCAAATGACTGAAGATTACAATCCAACAACATGCCATATGTAATGATATTTAAGTCCTTTGCAAGGCCAATTCTAACAGATTTATAAATATATATTTTGTGAAAAATAATCAAGAGCATGAGCATTTAAAGAAGATAAAGAGGGAAACACTATTCACCAACCAGCGATATCAATTCGGCCCCACAGGAGCATCCAAATCTATTTGTTTTAAATCGTGACAAGAAATAACGAGGAAAATCGATATTCCACTATTGTTGCCAAATGTGGCCGTGAGAAGGCGCCACGGCTTATATTAAGTCTATTATGCGCAAGGACTATATATATATTTTTTGGAGGAGGAGGGGGATTAAGGGGAATAGGGTCCAGAATCATGGATTTCGGTCATCTATTTAGGATTACCTATGAAAGAAATCGCATTTTTAATGCTGAAAAATTGCAGTTTTAAAACAGAAAAATCGTAGTTTTACACAATTTGGGGGCAAGATTTGTAAGTGTTATAAGAACAAAATTGCAATATTTATGCAAATATGGAAATTTTTAAAAATTCTTGGATTTCGAGGGAAAGGGGAAAGGAAGGTGGATGGGAAAGGCAGGATTCAGAGTCTTTGATTTGGGTCATATATTTAGGATTACCTGTGAAAAAAATCGCATTTTTAAAACTGAAAAATAATAGTTTTATTGTAAAAAAAAATGCGTATTTTTATCTAAGAAAAATCGCACTTTAATTGTAGAAAAATTGCGTTTTTATTTTGAAAATCGCACTTTTAATGCACAAAAATTGTCTTATGTTCATTTCTGAATTTGGGGGCAAGATTAGTAAGTGTTAAAAGAAAAAATGAACGTCATTTAAGCAAACAAAGTTCAATTAGGCTTTCATATTTTGCTGATTCGGTTTTTGGAATTTGCAAAATTTAGCAAGGGGGATCCACCCCTAGTCCTAATTTGACTGCCTTGATACTGAGCTTTACGACCACCACTGAAATGTACGGACTGTATTCAGTAAACGTTTCTATCCCATTGGATTATCCCCTCCCCACATAATCCTTAATTAGGTGAAATGCTATATACCAAAAGTATATATGTGCGAATATGCCAAGATATTCCATATTTAGACAATTTGATTTAAACCAAATTTGGCTTCTGTCACCTTCTTAGTTCTTTAAAAAAGAAACACTAAAAGGCTGGTACAAGTTTAAAAAAATGTCGAGACATAACCGATGGCGATCTATTAAATCTGGATAGGCAAGTGAAATATTTCTTACGAAAGCTTTTCTGAAATATTATAAGTACATACGTAGCTGTCATTCCCATTGTTTTTATTCCAAAACTGAATCTTTCTAATTTCATGAAGATTATGGTAGCATTAAAATGAATCCGTGGCTTAAATGAGAAAATTTAGTTCCGTTAATGTTGAATTTAAAATGAAGAGGAGAAATTATGAAACAAAGCACACTCGTTAAAACTCTGCCGAGTACACGAAATGCAATTAAATAAACGAAAGGTAAAATTTTGCATAGACATTGGCACAACATGCACTTATCCCCATTACGACATTATAACTAAACCACTTTCTTGCAGGCATTTTAAATGCAAATACACATGAGCAAGAAATAATGGATTGAAAGGGGCTATAACTAAATTGGGTAATAGAAAAAACTTTAACGTGTTAATCTGAAAATGCATCTACACAAAATTTGTAGAAGATATAAAACTAAATAAGAATATTACGAAATATTTGCGAATATGTTTGAGTGACAAAACGTTCTCGACACAAAATGCATATGAAATGTCATTGCCGAAATTTTCAATAATTTATCAAAATCTGCACTGATGATATAGATTCCAATATCTAAGGGTGCGAATTCTCAACTCTAATAAGGCAATAAGGGGCCATTCAAAAAGTACATCCCCTAAACTCCTTCAAAAATTGACCTCCATTCCCTACCCCATGTCCATGGTGTCCATTTTAGCCTTGACCCTCCCCCCTCATAGAACTACTTAATGGTTGTTGAAAAGTAGGGTGTCCAGAAAATTTGTTGAAACAAACAACACCCATCCTATAAATTTGTAAGCACCCCCTCGCAACCAATTCCACGACAATTGTCCATCTTTTCCTGATTAACGGAAATTCCCTGACCTCGAAGGGAAATTCCAGCATAAAATTGGTGTTTAACAGACAGTTAGGCATAATTCCCGACTTTCACGAGGCTTTAAAAATTCAAGTACATTCGGGAGTGTGGACACATTTCTTTCGGTGTCCATTTCCTGTTTTCACTAACCTTTAAAACACAATTAAACAGAAATCAAAAACTGAAATATACATTCATTAGTGGACATCCATAATCGTTACCCCTTCCCTTCCCCCTGTCCACATGCCAGCAGACTTCCTACACCCTTTTCGAGGAAGTCCTTTTCGAACGGCTCCTAATGACATTTTCAATAAAAGGTCAGGGGAGACATCTTGTGTTGAGAATTGGAAACTTAAAACACTGAAACAGGTGTTTCCAAAGGATAAAATATTCAAAAAACATAACAGTGCTCGGTTGAATCGAAAGTAAAAATATTTTACAAATCTAAAAATTAGTATTCTTAAGGGCATATGTCACTATTAAAAGCTATGTGGCTCCTGAATAATTTATAATTTGCTCAGCGTGCCTTAATACAAACATTTCTTGAATAAAAAACGAAACAGCTTGAAATGAGTCCATTAGAAACAGCACGGAACGCAAAGAATAAACGACAGCAATTTCAAAGGCCATCTACTTGTCACATAATTGCCAGTGCTGAGAAATAATACTAAATAAAATGTGCAAAGTGGCACGTTCAAAAAAATGCTACAATGCATAATCTGAAAACGGCTAGAAACGAAATTTCTCGTTTTCATTACTGTGATTACAGACGGTATAGAAACACTACGGTGTTAGACAGACCGAGAAATAGACGCCTCTTTATCGTTTTATTTCATTAGAAAATAGGGCCCAGTGAAATGAGAGGTAATTGCTACGTTTAAATGTACAGAAATATACTATGTTCCCACATTGAATGTAAAAATTATCAAAAATATAATTTAAAATATAAACAAAAACTCATAAAAGCTTTTTGTTTTGAAAAGTAACAACTGGGTCGAAAAAACAATAATTGTTAAGATACAGTGTATAGCAGGACCAGGATTTACAGTACATCCATACCTCGCATTACGACTTAGATACGTTCCGGATATTCATTTTTCCCCCTTCTTAAACGAAGTGAAACCCATAAGTTGTTTTATTGTTAGCCAAATCCGACCTTGTTTGTGCAAATTGGGGAAATTTATCACATTTTTTTGGCCACTTTCTTTAATTACAGCATTTTTTTTTACAAAACATTGTGGGCCGTAAATCGAAAAACTGCCATAATTAAAAAAAGTCCGTTATAATAACGAAATGCCGTATAAAGAGCGGCCGTATAGCGAGGTAAAGGTGTAAACAGTACTGATGTTCCTAAAGCGAATGTATTTTATAAAGAAATTATGTACATCGGACATCGATCGATTCATGTTGAATAAATGAAGGAGATGAAATATCATTTGGAGATGATGAAAACCTACTACTGTATAAATAAATTTGTCTATTTCCTAAAATTTATAATTTATTTATTTATTTAAATTATTGTTCTGTTAATTGTATTTAGTTTATATTAGTTATATAAACATGATTTTCATAAATACACCATGAGCCAAAAAAACCGATGTCAAAATATAATTCTTTGTAACTTAAAAATACAATAATTTTAATGAAATTTTCCAGTTGTGTACTTTTGTTACTAATCTTTCAAATTTCTCTCATGTGGGTGGCACTGCACGTCAGCATAATTTGTATTTCACTGATTTCCCTGCAGGTGGCACAGCCGGCAAATCCGTCTGTTCAATCATAGCAAATTCGCAAGAATGGTTTTCTCGCAAGAAGATCGCATTGCCATTTAAGTTTTTACGCGAAAATAAGAAATTTAGTGCGAGAAAGTTTTTGAAAGAATTTCTTGAGAAGGGCTGGTCGAGAAGTGCATTCTTTATTTTATTTTTGGCATCGCTTTTTTTGGCTCACGGTGTATTCAACAAACACTTGCATACTTATTACTATGTTTATCTATTGATACCCTCTGTACCATACTCATTTTTGAACATTGTACAGGATGCAATTTACGAATCATAATGAGTCGTATAAACGTACATACGTGCTAGTTTACATTCAACGTGTAAAAAAAACATGTAATCCAGATTTTTCTGTACAGCATAACCTAGTAAGGTCAGCTCTATTCATAAATTCATAGATATTCATAGATTGTATCGGAATTTCTCAGATTAATTCCAGCACATTTTAAGGATACATAGTGCAAAGTTGTTTCATCATGCACTTAGTATCACCACAACTGAATTTGGTAACAAAATGACAAAGTTGACGAGACGAGATTGGCAACTAGCTGGGATCCAAAAATTATTTCTTGTCACGGTTTAATACATAGGAATTGAACTTGTCTGGTTTTCTCCAAGTACATTCCATGGGCAATTGTATAAAAACAACGTCATGATAAAGCTGGCTGGTGAAAATGGGAATCCAGCTCACAATCACTACATACCTGCCTGTTTTTGACAGCCTTTTGGAGCAATAGACAGAGATGAAGAAACAAGAGGGTGAATACAACAAATAAGCAGTAAGGAAAGCACCAAATGTGCCATAAAAATCACACATGCCATCAAATTATAAATAATAATACGAAATCTACTAAGCTAACATCGTTTGACAGATTTTTTGTGTTTTGGGAATAAGACAGTTTCGAGCTAAAGCTGGCTTAATACATAAAGCTTCAACAAATAACGAAACGAATCACAATATGAATACTGGTAACGCCATCAATGACAACCAATAAAGATAGATGTGTGCATGTGATGTGTGATAACACTAAGAATCTCATCGAGATTTGCACAAATTAAATACTACAATGAAGTGACAATCGACATTTAATGAATACTAAAAATGTGAAAGCAAAAGTTACAGTTAACTGTGTGCTTGTTTAATGAAACATTGAAACATTTGTTGAAACACTTGCATATCATGCAAGAGTGCTTTCACAATCAATAATATTTTGAAACATAGTTCAAGTTTTGAGTGATACTTTTGACGATATATCATGTTTTATGTGAAACATTTAATAACAACTAATTTTAATAATCCTAATATGAATTCTAAATTTGTTTTTCCTGCAGTGAGGACTGAAATGTGTTTCTTGTTTCTATGAATATTTTAGCTAATGTATCATAATCCTTTAAAAAACTAGTAAAAAATAAAAAATTTATAAATGTTTTAAAAGCCTTTTAATTTTAGAATTAAATATTAATTTTTTCCTAATATCCAAAACATACCTAATCACATTAAAATGAACTCAATCTAGACTATCAAAAATAATCGTATTAATTTATAAAATAGCATGACATTGTATTAATTATTGACACTTACCTGATTAAATATTAAGAATATGTAGTCCAGTGGGATGGAGCTGATGAGGTCCAAAAAGAACCAAGTTTTTAAATATTGCTTTGCTATTAGTTTTGGATCAAGTATCACTTGTTCTGAATTATCCTGCTGCATAATACCTGAAAATAAAAAAAAAATATTCAAAATTTTAATATCAAGGACTGAAACATCTATTTTTAGGATCTTCCCAACTGTCCTTCCCCCGATGCATTAAATATCATGGTATAGAGAAGCAAAAATATTAGCCTCATGATATACGGTGATCTCTAAAGGTCTATGTAATTTTTCATAAAAGCCAAGAGACAACCAGAAATACAACGCAAAGATTAAAATGACATCGCCTAAATTCACGTTTTGAAAGTCATTAAATATTCATGAAAAGCAAACGTGATGCGAATGACAAACTGTCATGATGATTGCCCAACCTCAGGGAATCTCTCCAAACATACTACGTGTTTAAGTCTTCAATTGTCCATATGAAACAGAATATTTTTCATGTCACATGTATAAGTATATCAGATTTACCCAATTTTTTATAAATTTTTTGTATGGTTTTAGGGACATTTTTTAAGACATCAACCTCCGTCTCAGCATTATAATTCTCGTTATCCACTTATCAAAAACCAGAGAAAGATCGAAACTACCCACTTATAGAAACATTTCCATACCGTATCAAAGGTGCTATCACCCATAACTTGTTTAAGGGGGATTACAAAACTATCCCTTTGAATGGGTAAATTTGCAAAGACACTCATAGTCAAACAAAAAAAGTTTAATAAAAATAAAAATTGTTTAAAATAACGTAATAAATCAGCAAGGGGCTTCGCTTGTCATTTTTCAAGTTAAAATAGTAGATTTTTTAAAATTAAATTATTTGAATTTTTGCACTCACAACTTGTCTATCTCATGCTGCCACCTGCTGGCAGCGTGTGCAAAATAATGGACATTTTTCAAACTTGATTATTAATTTTTTAAAAATCTACCATTTCAAAGTGAAAAACGACAAGTGGAGGCCCTTGCTGATCCATCAAGCCACCAAAAACAATTCTCACCCCCACCAAAACCTCCCTCATTCAACTGTGAGTATCTTTGCAAATCCGACCCATTGAAAAGGATAGGGTTGTGATCCCTCTTAACTATACGAGTTCAAAACATAATACTAATGTCAGCTTTAATCACTTTAGCCAATTTATTTCCCAAGGTGTATTATTAAAATTCTTTGTTTGGAATTATAAAAAATGGGAATTTGATGTTAATAAATTGTTCACATAATACTTATTGTTGAACACAGTTTATTTGAAAGTTATAACAACATCCAAATAAGTTTGGCCAATCATTGTCACTTTCTGAAAATAGATGGCGCCAAGACCACAATATATCCAGTATGCTTTATCGGAATCGATGTTAAACTCATTAAAGTCTCATCAACGCAACCTTAACCTACTCTAGTAAAAAAAACGCAAATTGTTTCGTGTAAATTGGTGATTCATAACGAATCAATCGATATTTTATCGTTATATGACCAACTCTTGCTAACAAAATGATTGGAAATGTCCAATTATGCTATAAATAAACTTAATTTCAACCTGTAAAATTGTGTTTTATTATTTAATGGCGATCACTGGTGGAAAAATTACGTATGGTACATATATGTATGTAGAATTAGAATATAGATAGGAATATTATGCATTTCTATCCATAAATCATCACAAATGTCAATTTATAACCATGTTTGTCCATGAATGACTTTACAGAAGAACAGTACGAGTACTTATTATTTCTGTACTTGAACATATAGCCATGCATGTTTTCAGATAGAAATTCAGAACATTATGGATACTTAACAAACATGTTTACAAATCGTGTCAAAATGATGAGAGGAAAAATAAAATATTATACCAACAACACAAACCTAACTCCACATTACAACATAGATGGATAATTTCAGTACACCAACTACATGTTTTGCATAACTGATTTTATACTAAACACGTCTAGGACATGTACAATCAGGAGAAACATTAACTTCAAATGTAAGGTCGGTACGCACCAAAGAAACGTTTAGACACAAAAAACGTACACAAAGAACCTTGATGTGTCCAGAAGTGTTCGTGAAACAATGTGTCGAAAACGGTCATTTCCTGACACATTTTGATGTTTCTTGATGTGTCGTAGCGATCGCTCGAGAGGCGGTCCGGATCAAAGGAAAAAATGTTTCCTGGTAAGGCGCTTTTGTCAAGGACTGTACATGATGACGTAGATCATTGCACCATGTGTTTTAAGTTTTGAAACGTCGTCTGTGAACCTGAAAGCAATTGGTCAAATCGTCTGCGTCATTAAATACAGACCTGCCAATATTTAAGCTTCACATTGTTTCAAAAAATGTGTCTTAGGTGCGTACACTCGTGTTTTCTTCTTTTTTTGACACAATTTTGGGACACATGTTTTGAAAAACACGCAGGAAACTTTGTTTCAGTGATTTTGTGTTTATGTGTACCGTATTTTATGGACTATAAGATGCACCTAAATTTTTAAGCAATTTTTTTTTTTAAAAAACAAGCAGTATAAGACACGAGTATAAGACGCACCTGAATTTTGGAGGATATTTTTTGAAGAAAAAAGGGCGTTTTATAGTCCATAAAATAAGATATGTTTCGTCTGGTGCGTACCGACCTTAAACATGTCTTACTGAATATTGTATAGACACGACTTTTAAAAAACCATGCAGATTTCTTAATAATAACACAATTATGTTATGTAAATCCAAGCATTTAATATTTCCCACACAAACTACCGGAAGTTATTGTCAGCCCTGAGGAAGTGAGGTTATCCACAGCATGTGATCAATCCTAACACATGCCCAGTGTACTGAGGTGCCCATACATATAAAGTTTCAACGCTTTCTTAAGGCTATAAATAGCAATGTGAAGAGTCTCCTGATATCACCAACATTAAGGATGCCCATAGCGATATGGGATCAGCCTATAAATGGAGCAGATTAGAACTAAGGTGTGAATAGCTGTACAGACAAGAAAAGTGTGCGCTAGCTGCCAAAACATATCGATTTTTTGAGACATCTTTTGCCTTCAAATTAATCCCCTGATACACCGCATTGCCATTTGATATTTCCTAAAGAATGGATACATCAAAGTCTGCTGCAAATAAAACAGGAGAGGATTTTTTTGCCGTTAGAAGTGATTTGGACCCTAGTGCTCGTTCATGCTATAAAGATGCAGCGTATGTCGGAACATTTTTTCTCTCACAACTTTAGCTGAAAAAATATAAAAAAAACACTAAGTAACTTACATCCGTGTCTTGCATTTTGATAAGTTACAGATTTTTTAAGGTTGGTATGCACTGAAGGAAACGAGGAAACACGAAATTCAAATTTCAAACATGTTTGTCGCAAAGGGTTTTAACCAAAATGTGTGACAAACCTGCAAAAATAGTGTATGCACCGAAAAATTCATTCCGTGAAACAAGTCAGAGCTTGATATTGGCCAGTCATAGCGCTCCTACCAAGGACTATCTGATGACGTAGCCCGTTACACTACGTGCTTTTTATGTAAAACATCATCTGCGAAAGCGGTTGGTTTTTAAAAAAAAATGTATTGAACATTTATCCCCAAATTTTTCAGACCACACTTTGCTATAGAAACCACGTGGTGCAATGCGCTACGTCATCCTGTACAGGCCAAGGAAAGAGCGCCTTGACCAGGAAACATCGAGATACATTTTTTCCTTTGACCCAAACCGCCTCTTGAGCGATCGCCAGGAAACATCAGGAAACATTGGTTGGTTGGTAGGTAGAAGCTTAGAGACCCAAAGACAACTAAGGTCATAGAGGGCCTAAACAATGTCGGGGATGTATACTCATATCGATACACAACATAGAGGAAGTAGAAGAATAAAGAGAGGAAGGAGCACGGTCGCTGCTGATTTTTAGAGGAACTACCCCGGCATTTGCCTAAAATTAGACGATGGAATAGCCTTCCTGGCGAAAATCCAGATTTAGTAGAAATTCATTCTAATAATGATGTCCAAGTCGCTATTGACGTATAGGAGCATTCTCCTGAAATGATTGGGTACGACCCTCTCCCCTCCCATATGGCATTTATTTTCTGACTGTAGGGTACTGAGTTGAATTGAAAAAAAAAATGGTAAGGAAACTTTAGTTAAAAAACATGTTTTGAATTACTTCTACATAAGGGTTTAGTGTGGGCAAATTCTATTTGCTTTTCAAAGTACATTAGTCTACCATCAGAGATATTAGTATAGAACACACCTTCAATGTTAAACTTTCGAAAACTACTCGTGCCATTAGCAATTGAGATGTTGCCTATTTATGCAAGAGTGAAATTTGCCTTGCACTCTCCAGAGATCAACATTTTTAAATTACTTCCCTGTCGTAAAATACAGAAATCCAAAACAAGATAAAATGCTGAGAAGTGGGAACGTGTTATCCTTGAAACGATCTCATGAAATATGCTTTAGTCCATGCGATACAAAACGCGGAAATACCTTCAGGTTTAACTGAGGCCATTTCGACGATGTATGAGAAATGAGGTGCTACCCAGATTTACGATTTACAAAAGCAGCCAAGTGGAAAAAATAGAAAAACGAAACTATCAAAATGAAAACCATACTATAACAAATTCACCTGCTGCAGCATTATACATGTGTTTGCGCAATAATCTTAGATTACTTAATACATAGCACATGTTGAAAAGGTTTGTTTTGACACAAAATCCTGGCTTTTAGAATTTTGATAAAAGCATCATATAGGGCTAAACAATTATTATTAAGCAGATATATGTATATAGATTATTTTATAATATACAGTGGAATTTCGGTTTTCGAACGTCTCTGTCTACGAACAAATCGGTTTACGAACACCATTTGTTGTTTCGCTTCACGAACGATGCTTCAGTTCACGAACACATTTCTCTGGATCACCGATCAAAGGTCCGAGTCTCAGCAATTCTTTTAATAGTTCCAGCAGAACATCTTTGTTACGGATAAGTTTTACTAAATTCAAAAATCATCAAAAATGTGTTAGAATTTCCAAGGATTCAAATTAAAATCGATATTAGTTTGAAGGATATAGCCTCAATTGCAAATATGGCAAAAGTTCGTCTCTTGTTTTATCCACGCCAATTGCAGATGCAATGGATGACAATCCATTGATGACGTCGATTTGAGACTTAAATCATATAATTAACAACAGAATAGAGTAGAATAACACATTTTCCTAATGGAAACAATGTTTGTTAAAGTAAGTTTCTTAAACAGAATTTTCGAATGATCTTGATTCACAGCAACGTCAGCATGACTACACCACGTGGGTGTCTATTTCCTATAATGTTGGAAATCACGGATGTATATGTATATTAAACTGTTTTCTTCTAATATTACTGTTATATTTATTTCCTTTCTGTAATATTTTCACACATAAGTCATAACATGTAAAAAAAAGGTTCTAGGACAAAGAACGCGTTATTTGGTTTTACATTAATTGCAATGGTAAAATTGATTCGGATCACGAACTTTTCGATTCACTAACTGTATTAAGTTCGAAAACCGAGGTTCCACTGTATATAAATTGCAGCAATATTATTTACACATGACGAGAGCATAATAATACTAAGGTGCCATTTGACTATGTATGTATATATTTCCCTTGGAGATTTTCAATTCACCCGGTACTGTATTCAATCACGAATATATGGTATACATGTATTCACTCCTAGATTTCACATCTAGGGCAATAGATTTAAAAGCATTTGAAAGTTTGTTTAGACATGCTTTCGAAAAAATAAATAACTTTAGCGAAGAATGTTTAACAAGATCGTATTTTCCGTCTTCTACTGTGAAAGTAAAAAGAACTTTTGAAAAAGGGTTAAAATTTGCATTAGCTGAGCTAATATATGCGTTTGCAGTTTTCCAATAATATATGTATGTAGCATGTGCCTTGGCTAGGGCCCAAAATTCATAGCAAACATAGGACGAAAATACACGCGAGCTTCGTGTAATCATAAACATCAAATATAAAAGAGTGACGGTCAATGCGCGCAGTCAACCAAATATTTGGCCAAATAAAAAATACAGAAAATATGACCTTTATATACGTGACAACGTCAAACATTATAAATGATCGGTATTTAACTTGTCACATTTAAAAAATGGATAACATTTTCGCTAAAGACACCATTGTAACTTGCAGAAATTGTTCAACAAAACTGTCATACAAACAAAAATATAGGAAATTGAGATCCGTTGATATTTTATTTGAATGGTATATTCGAGTTTATAAACAAACTCGCATTAATATAAATGTTATAAATACAAATGGCATTTATAATCGAGATTGTCAATTTTGAAAAAAAAAAAATCGGATTTTGATGCCATAAATGATTGTACCAAACCTGTCTAAAAGCATATTATTCACTGGTTCCAGGCGTATGCATTTAGACAGGTTCTACTGTATACAGCAGTGTTGGGCAGTAATTGAGTACATTGAATGAATTTGAGTAACGAGTAAAAGGGTACCGAGTACAAAGAGTAAATGAATACAAAATGTACAAATTTACTCAAAACGTACGAGTACTATATGCACCCCATTACAAAAAATGTAATCACGATGGGTGAGTACAAATTTCTGAGTATTACCGTAATCTGAAATTACGAGTACTAATGAAATCAAGTTTGATAGAAATATTTTTGAGTAATTGACTCGCATTTACTGCATTTGAGTAACGAGAATGAGTAACTTGAAATGAGGGTGTTCCGCCATACTCGTAATCAGTATTCATATCCATGAGTACAAATTACCCAAGTCTGATTATGATACAACTCGTACAATGGCGTATGATTCCACAGGCACTTGTAATCAGTACTCTTCTGCACATGAGTACATATTTGATCAAGTTTGATTACTCATTTCATATAACTTCTGATCACATGTACTCTACTTATACTACAGAGTATGATTCCACTGCAATCGTAATCGTAATCAGTACTCCTACTCATGAGTACAATTTGTCCAAGTCTGGTATAGATGTTTGGATTGATGACATTTCCCATATATGCATCATAGATAAAGTATAATTTTTCCACTCTGGAAATAACAAGAAATTTATGAAAACACTTTCCACAATATATTGTCTTGGAAAAATATTCCAATCAAGTATGGATTGTCGCGGGGTCAACGGCCATTCCTCATCGTTAGTTTTTTGTTTGACACATTCATGATATTGGTTTTACTCCTTTGGCGAATATATCGATCCGATATATCCGGATATGTATATTTTGATTGTTATTCGAGCCGAACTCGACATCTGCAGTAATTACCATTAATCTCCCAGAGGGACCAATTGCAATGGACAGATTTGCCCACTGCGAGTGATTACGCATTGATTTTCGATTTTTCATACAAATATCCAATGACTTTTCATCCATAACGACTGTCTACCAGTGTTGGGCAGTAACTGAGTACATTGAATGAATTTCAGTAACGAGTAATGGAATGCAACTGTAGTTAAAACTCGATTACAAAAATGTACTCGAAATGGGTGATTACAAATGTCCTTCAGTATTATCGTCATCTGGAATTATGAGTACCGGCCGACATAATCAAGTATGAATTGAAATACTTTAAGTCAATATTTGAGTAACAAAAATGAGTTACTTAACACGAGGTAAGTACAACTGTGTAACACAAATTGAGTTCCCTAAACGATATACTTTTACAATCCGCCATACTCATGTCCTGTACTCAAATCCATGAGTACAATTTGCTCAAGTCTGATTACTCATTTCATGTCACTACTGATTACATGTACTCTACTTATACTATGGAGTATCATGATCCCACCGCAATCGTAATCAGTACTCCTACTCATGAGTACAATTTTCAAAATTTTGATTACTCATTTCATGATTACTGATTACATGCACAGTACTCGTACTATGGAGTATCATGATTCCACCACAATCGTTATCAGTACTCCTACTCATGAGTAAAATTTTCAAAATTTTGATTACTCATTTCATGTCACTACTGATTACATGTACTCTAATCGTGCTGTGGAGTATCATGATTCCACCGCAATCGTAATCAGTACTCCTACTCATGAGTACAATTTTCCCAAGTCT
>JAQGAE010000810.1:0-29468 GCA_034696685.1 Julus scandinavius | reverse complement strand
TCTGAACAATGTGCAAAATATCGTTACTGATTTCTGTTGTTCAATATATACACTGCAGAAGTGTACTTTTTCTGTATATTACATTTTATGAGTTCCAAAATAAAAGTTTAGGGGAAATTTGTCTTTTCTTATAGACGTTCTACAATAATGTTCAGTGGGAGAAAACATGGTCATGGTGGGGCAAGGGTTACTCATTAAAATACTTATGGCTGATTTCGAACATGAAATTCTGATGCTTTTTTTTTTTACAAAATAATGCATATAGCTCTCTTAAGAGTTGTTTGTATTATTGCAAATGAGAATTTTGGGTTTCTGATATATAATTTTGTTCAAAAATTTCGTATTTTTCTATGACGACGTTGTGGCTCCAGGTCTCACATCATTCCAATCAAAGTGCTATTCTCCTCTTGAGCATTTCCGGTCCAAAAGTAAGTAGATTATTAACGAACAACCCTCGCCCAACACCATCATTTATTTGACTGTATGTATATTAAGAACGGCTGTCTTAATACAAATAAGCATATATACAAGCATTCCAAATTCTCTTTAAATCAACCGCCTTCAAACAATATGTCGACATTTATAGCAAGCAGCGCTTATTTAATGTCTTCAAAAACTGCAGAGCCCAATTTTAAGCCGTATAATAAATTTATCAAGATTATGATTAACAAAAAATTAGCATAGGGCAAAACTAAAAGTCGAGTTCCGTACAGTGCCGGCGCTAAAGCTAATCTCATAAATAATTGAGTATTTCAATTAGTCGAGATAATTATGCATTATTCCATTCCCCCCCTGTTCTTCTGTTTCTCGTCAATAAATAAAACCACGTGACACAATCTAATTAATGTATTGGCGTCTGCATAATCTGGAGGGCGCTAATGCGGGGGCCTACTATATACGAGAGTAATGTATGGATAATTATTTAAGAAACAGCACATTAAGATAGGGGTACCTACCGTAAGCTATTAGCACGAACAGCGAGTGTTAAGCAAAGGGATAAAAGCGAGATAGAAAAGAGAGAAAAGAGTGAGAAAAAAACGCAAAATGGGAATGAAAGAGAGAAGATTGAACTGCGGAGTAATGCCATTAATTAACTCCTTGAATGCGTCTTTTGAATTAAGTGCATGCAATTAATGCTTACCCCGATAATGGCATTCAATTCTGTCATGGTAACCTGTTTGGCTCGCTCCACAGCTGTTGCCACCTGTTGTTGGTGCTGGAAAAAACCAAAAGAAGACAACCATTGCACAGCGAATTCGTATATAATGGACTCTTAGTAGAGCTTTAGAGCATGTGGTACAAGCAGCTAATTAGCCGTTTTCCACACTTTTCAGCATCGTGCTAATAGGCATTTAGCACCGTTCGGTTAACAGATTCAATGAATCCGAAACCCTTTTTTGTTTGTTTCATAATACGCAATGAAAGAGACATGGCAATCGAGTTCATCTTATTATTATTTTTTTTTACAAAAACAAAATGGTGAGGGATAAAAAATAAAGTAGTTCGCTGACAATGCATTCATATATCTATACTATAATAAATATAACCCATGCTTTTTGAACACGTGTTCGCTGATTTAGGGTGTCCTGTAAATATGCTGGAAAAAAAAATTTCAAGCATATCTCATGGACCCCTCACACAACCAATTACAACATTTTTTTTTTCCGAAAGAATCTCAACAATTTTCAAGAGAATTAGAAAAAGACAGGATTTACTTTTATTAGACCAACGGTATCTAAAACATTAATTTTAGATGGACACGTGAGCTGTTAGTTCACGTGTATTCCAATCCAAAACAAAATATCAAAAATGGCAGCTCGGATGTCAACATTACTAAAGTTACCCCAGAAGCCTTTGAACAACTGTGGATGTTGTAAATCAACTAGATAAGTAGCTAGCACAATAAGTAATGATTATGTGCTTTAGTGTGTGAAATCATATAGTGTCATAATCCCTAAGATTGACAAGCATTACATGAATTTATTCCCATCGTACTTTTCGAATTTTGGTATTCAACTTACACATTACCGTAGATAACGAAATGGATATGTTTACTAAAATATGCATTTACATCCAGTATTTAATCTTGTTTCCATGCACCAGAATACATCAACTTAATTTCCAGCTATAGACACCAGTTTAGGAAGCCAATTGTGTACGCACTATAGCATGCAGTGATTTTAGCTGTCTGTTTTTAACTAAAAGTATAGGTTACCAAGAAACCTAAGAAGCCTGATTGATGGATAAAGTGAGTTTAACTGTATTAAGCCCTCTAATACCTTCAGGATTATCACATCTGATCCTCAGACGCGTATCAGGATATAAAACGGTATAAGTTCGTGAAACGTTATATAGCAGTGTTTTTCAACCTTTATTAGCTCACGGCACACTAAACTAGGCCTAATATTGTCGCGGCACACGGGCTAAGAAACTATAGTATACAAGTTAACCAAACTCATAGCACAATTTAGAGAAAGAAAAAAAATTGAGAAATTTCCTTTACTTTTTAAAACCTCGTGCGGTATGCCAAAAATTCATGAAATATTGGGAGAAATTTCAGGAAGTATAGAATTAAAATTACTGATAAAAGTTGTAGCATGTCTGAATACAAAAGTGTTTTTTGACAATTTTCATAACACCGCACACTATAACCATATGAAATTAATTAAAATTAAGTTAAAGACATGATAAGAAACTTCTTTTATAAATAGATATCTTAAATTAAAAGTTTTACTATATTTCTAAAGTTCACAAGTAAACGTTCAAATAATTTTTAAAGAATACACGAGGTATTCCAAATGGCTGTGCTTTCACTTTTTCCAATACTTTTTGTTAAAGAAATTCAAAATAAATAAATGATGTTGTGATTTTATTCTTTACAGTAATCGTGATGCATTTCAATAATGCATCCGTGAGCTTAACAAAGATGGATTAAGAAGGTCTTACGAGTAGAATCTATTTGTGGGGAGGATATAAAAGTTACTTTTAGTCGGTGGGTGGTTTAACCATCAAAGTCGTAATGTTCAAAAGTCAAATTACTCTCTATATCTTCAGCTAAAACACTTTCTTTTTAAGCCAGATTGCCTGCCATCATCAAAAATGTTTGTGTGATGGCTTTGACATTTTAGCCATTTCCATTTCTGCCCGCATGAAATAAACCACAGCGAGGGGTCGACTTCTATATATATATACCAATAATAGGCCCTCTGGATGAAAAACACTATACTACTTGTATATCTATGGTCATCACGGCTCTTCTGCAGCAGCAGCATCCGGCATAAAGATTAAGAAGAGAAAAGAAAAATGGAGAAATCGGATGGAACACTCAATTGAATTCAGAAGACAACAAATGTAGAGAGATAGAATGAAATCGGAAAAGAGGGGACGAAAGAAAAGAGGGGGTGGAGGATACATGGCAGGGCGAGATGAGGGGGTATGGGTTAAGAGTAAGAAAATCCCTTGCAAATTGAATGGGAGGATAAAGCGAAACTATAGGTCTCGCTTTATCCTCCCATTCATACACTAGGCAACATACGATTACATAGAAATCGACCTAGTATGGACAAGACCCAACACGAAGCGCCCCCTGGACGAGAAAGAATAAAACTTCATCCCAAAAGATAGGAGTGAAAGCTATAGTAGCGCCTCCTCGAGGGGGCATTACATCATCATTTCAAATATGTATGAACCGACCTATTATGTAGGTTAGGGCACTACATAAAAGAATACATTAAAGAAGGGGAGGACAAAAATTCAGTGTTGTATGTATTTGAAGGAAAACTTATTCTGATATTACATAATTTATAATGTGCAAAATTTAGATAATTTCATATTCATATTCAGCGCCATATACAGCATATGCTGACATTTTTTTTTTTTTTTTTTTTTGGAGAAATCGAATTTTAAGTAGCTTTGACTTATAGAATAAAACTAAGCATAAAAACATGTATATCCTATGGTCATAAAAGTCTTTACAGAAGGGAGATGGAACCCCCCTTTACCCTTTTTCAATGCGAAGGGATGTCAAGAATTCATGCAGAATAATTGTAGGGCACACATGTACCATTATCATTGTATAGTGCCTAATAGATGGCGCTCTCAGGCCACCTTGACAGATGAACTTTGCAACATTCAAACAGAAATTGTAAAACACAAGAGGGTCCAAGAAGACATTTTCTTCGCTACCCCAAGCAGGAATAGCGATGGATTTACCCTGCAGGTTGAAGCAGCGACTTAATTCAATCTTCTGGATTGAAGTCATTAATGATTAATCGGCTGGATCCGCTCTCGTCTTAGTAACGAAACCATTTAAAAGTTGGTCGACACGAATATAAAACACAAAGAAGAAATTGTAGGGGAATATAAATGGGGCCATAGAGACAGATAGAGAGAGAAGAGAATGCAAAGCAACCGCCAAAAGGAATAAGAATTTATGAGGAGAAAAATGTTTGCCAGTTTCTCAACCATTTAGCCTAGCCTATATATATATATATTTTATGATAACCTATCTTAATTTTAAATGAGAAACGAAAATCGATTAACGTCCTTATTCGCCTTTCATAGAATCGCGATCAATTACGAGAATTTAGTACCCTGTAGTATTATAGCACAATGTTGTGATAAACACCTGTTGCGTCATAAAAAATGAAAGGTAATATAAAAATAAAAATATTAACTATATTCTCTTCATGGACAGCGGTTTAAAAATATAGCACTCCCATCTACTTCCAGAGACTAAAACTAATAGAAATGTCAATCTTTCATTTTTTTTTGTTATGAATAGTGATGGTGTTGAATAATAGATTACTAAAAAATGTTACCATTATTACCTTCACATTAACCAAAGCCATAGTATTGACACCGCCATAGGTATAATATTATCGTAAATATTTTTATGCCCGTCCCTTTATAGATTAAAACGTCACAAACTGAAATAGGACGTTGCCTGTAGGCCTCTATACGATACTTAATCATTATTCACTTAAATAACAACATGGGAGCAATTCGACAAATTCCAATGAAAACACAAGTCGTCGAAAGAAAGCAAACACTTTCTCAGGGTATCGAGCACGAAACTATTGTCCAAGACCCCCAAATTAAACTCGGAGTTTCTTGTTTCGTTTACAAACAGCAAATAAATACACTTGCTAATTAATTGAAACGAAAGCAAACAAGATTCTTACCTCTTGCGATAGGAATGGGATCACCTGAGCCAGAATGGCATTCAGTCTTTTGGCAATTTCCGTCTGCAAATAAGAAAAAAAAAAAGATCATAAAACATTAACGATGTAAACTGATGACCAGAATAATGGCAGAGGGCAGTTGATGCCGTCTCATCAACAATCCTCTTTTGTAATTTGCTTCACGCAAACACCCTTGAGACAACAACGAAAAAAGGCAAAGGGTGGGGAACATCATGTAGGGAAAAGAGGTGAAGATCAAAGTAGAACAATGGAGCCTACAGATGGCGCCATACACCTTTGGGAACAAAAATCAATCCAATGCTTTCCTAAAAACGTTAGTCTTCATGTTACAAGACGTAATTGTTTATACAATGTAAAAGAGAATGGTAATTTTGTTTTGTAGACGCGCCATATTGGAAATATGTATTTTTAGATCTTGCCGGTTATATTGGAACTATTTAAGGTCTTGTCAGTCATATTGGAGATTTTCTTAAGTCACGTGGGCAATGCATAATGGAAAAGTCAAGTTTCACGGGCCATATTACTTTTGGGACGAAAATCCATTCCATGTTTTCATAAAAAACGTTTGCATGCAAATTCATGTTATCACGTGATTGCTTATAGAAAAGAATGGTATATGATTTTGTAGAAGCGCCATATTGGAAATTTGCATACAGGTATCGTGAGCCATATTGGAGATAATTTAATATCAATATTGGAAATGTTTCAAACTCAGTCTTGAGGTCTGGTGGACCATACTGGAACAATATTAGGTCTTGTTGACCATATTGGAACAATATCAGGTCTTGTGGACCACATTTTGAACAATTATTAGGTCTTGTGGACCATACTGGAATAATATTAGGTCTTGTGGACCATACTGGATCAATATTAGGTCGTGTGGACCACATTTGGAACAATTATTAGGTTTTCTGAACCATGGAAACAATATTAGATCTTGTGGATCATACTGGAACAATGATAGGTCTTGTGGACCATACTGTAACAATTTAGGCCCCTTGTGGGCCATATTTAAAATGTTTAGAATAGCAACATGTAGTCAGCGGGCCACATTAAACGTCAGAGTGGGCCATAAATGACCCGCGGGCCGTAGTTCGTCGACTCCTGATCTATAATACACATCAACGTATATTTAATTTCATAAAGCCTCGATATGAGCTGCTTAACAGACTTGGCACACTTCATACAAGTTATTACTTCAAAATTGTCGATTATAATCGAGTTCTAAAATGCGTGCACGTTCCGTATATTTGTGCATTAGAATTGTCAGAAATTCGTCGTTACATGGATGAAAGTGTAAAAATGTGTGAGGAAAGCTTTACCCCCGGTCGCATTAATATGCCAGAGCCAGCAGCAAGAGCGATTAATTACAATCTTCACACGTCCAAACAACGTTAGAAAGCGTTATGAGAAAATGAAACCATCTTCAATGTTTAATGGACAACAACAATGAGGAAGAATGAGGAGTAAATGACGGGAATCGATATTGCGTGTCTACGAGCGCTATATAATACAGAAACCATGAGCGTCAGATAGATCGTACAGTTTATTAGTAAGCTCATACAGAGTTTACGGAGGTGGTGTGCGTACGCCAGTAAAGAACCTAATTACGGAGTAAGTGCATGGCGATCAAACAACTCGGAAATTAAAAGTAGCAAAACCGGCGCTGTTATATATCACGCTATAGTTGCTATGCCACAACATTATCATCGCATTTTGGCATTATGTCTACAGCGTTGAAACATAATAGCCCTCGTCCTCATCAAAAAATAATATATACTCAATCCCAAATAAAATCTTATCGAACCTAATAATCAGGCTGTCCAATAATTATTTGTTGGAAAAAATTCAAGCATATTCTGAGGATTTCCTTACTTTTCCAAGGACCCGACAAACAAATAATTACTACAATATTTGTCAAAGGAGTCAAACATTTTTGTAGAGAACTTCTGCAAGTGTTTTTTATAAAGAATTTTACAGATGAACAGAAATTCCCCCATGCGGTCAGGAAATTCCAGCAGCAACTGATGTATTAACATAAATGTCAAGTATAATTCCCGATATTTTCGAAATCATAGAATCAAAGAACATTTCCAGAATTTCAAGGCTGCTGGACACCCAGCGCTCCCTGTTGTCGTATAAGAGCTTTTATCAATGGCATTTTCAAAATGGTCACGTGCTTGTACTCCATAGGTGAACGCTTTTTACTACAATTTAAGTCAACTATCCATAAAACTACAATTGTACGTCACTTTGCTTTTTTTATACACAAACAACCACTGTATAAAACTATCAATTCATTTTTATAAGAAATAATTTTATTTTGTTTATTTTTTTAAATGCATAAATGGAATAATGGTAAATAATTTTTTTTGTTGGTGAAATTTATAAAAAAAATATTACTAAGCTACTAAAAGGTTTTTAAAATGCCATGCTAAATGCTCATACGTCGCCAGACGGTGCTGAAGAATATATATTTTTTTAGTTTTCACCAAAGCTCTTGCTTAATGCAGCATTGCAATTTTACAAAACTAGCAAAAGCTCCGAATTGAATATTGATGTAAAACGTAACATGCCCATAAAGTACTTTCTAATGTATCTTATTTCTCGAGTGTGGGAAATAAAGGGCCATTTCCCATCTTCAGGAGTAAATCCTCACTTAGCACGTTGTTCAATCTCAAAACGTTTTCTAGTTATGTTTTCCAGGCTTACAAACAATCGCCCAACTTGCTGATCCATCATTGTTCACGAAAACGGCCAAGGATGGATGATGATTTCACATGAGTGCTATGAAATATCGAAAACAATGTTCAAGGGCTATTTCGCAAAATCCAGTATAATCGAATAAGCACGTTCAATGCATTCGGCCCCCACCGTCCAAGTTTAAGTACAGGAAGTGGGATTTTCCATTTATGACCACCTATTCCCCTTCCCTAGTTTTCATATACCACCTCCTTCTCATTGAAAATAGTGGCCCATAAACCAAGTGACCGACCACCAACAGCAACGGTTCAAACTTCTTGGAGGTGAATAGAAAGAAAGGGAGGGGGGAAACCCACGTGGTTGGAGTGTCTTGCGTGTCAGCGTGACGTCCATGCTTCATCCCCCTCTTCTTCCAACACTTCACAATGCATATCGCCCAACAACACCCCCTTCGGGTTTTTTTCTGCATCAGCTCCTCCATCTTTTTCTCAGCACGTGAAGCATATCGACAAAAGAAGGAAGTGGATAGGAAAACGGAAGAGGACAAGAAGGGAGGGGGAATGTCCATAGAAATGCAACAACAGAGGAGGGGCTGAGACACGAGGGTCCCTCGGTTATGCTTCTTCTTCTTCTTCTTCTTCTTCTTCTTCTTCATCATCTTCCTTCCCTCTTCTATTTTTCTGATGGGAATTCGACAGTCCATTGGATCATCAATCACGTCGTAATTCTTGGGCAGAAACAGCTTATACAGCGCAAGGAAAAAAATGTGATGCAGAAAAAAATATATAAGAGGGCACCAATGCGTGTCTAGGGATCACCGAAGAAATCAATGAAAAAAAAAAGTGGGGGTGAGTGGGGTTGAAATAATAGACATGCACAAACACGACGACACATTTCAAAGAAACTCCTAAATCATCCCCGGGAAAATAACGATGATCCAGAAATCCAATAACCATTGATGCCAATTTCAATGGGTGTGTGCATAGGCTCCACGTCGATATTCCCTAATCTCCTGCAGCTTGCTGACGACAGCTTGGACACATTAAGCGGCGCTGCAGAGCTTGTCAAGACATTTTTTTTCAACATCAGTTTAATGACCAGCAAGCAGCCCCTGAGAATCTCTTCAGGAACTGCATCAGATCGATTAATCGAATAGTGTAATCTGCGATTAAAGTGGGTTTTGATCGTTCATTTTATACAGTTACACTAAACGGAGCTGGTGCACCCCAGTCATTCCTGCACTGTTAATAAATACGAGCATTTCAAGAGTATATTTGATAGCTGTTTAATCCACAATGATTATTGTTGTCCACTTTCATGTGCTTCTGATTTAACTAACAAATGTACATCTGACAACTAATCCTAACCCATAAGTCTCACATACGGATTAATGGAGTAATTAAACATAGTTGTCAGATGACATCTCTGTATCTTGTTATATTAACAACTGCCAGCATCAGCATTACTTCTGTTTTTTTGAGTTCCAAATCTCAAATACATGGGAAAAATCATTCACGACTTTTTTTCACCTCAAACCTTAAAAGGAAAAAAAATCATCAAAAGGAGGAGGATTTACTTTTATTTTCTCAACAAAGTCAGCACGACAAGGTGGAATTCAGGTAGGAATGACACCTGCATTGCTCGAAATTCTTTAAAGACCTTGAAAATTGTCGAGATTTTGGAAGAATCCCCTTACGGGTTAGCACCAATTCCAGAGTATATATAGAAATGGAGGATAATGGCGAAAGCCAAGCTATGGCGCTCTTCCGCATGGCTTTCCCGAACTAAATCCTTATTGAAAATCCGGAGTGTTGCGATAAAGAGCTTCCACGGATCCCATTGTGTACCTGGGTCCTGCGAGTGGGGGCGACGTGACGTCACCCCGAGTCGTTGTATAAGACTTTTCAGTTAAGTCATGGCTTAGACATACATTAGCTTGCCTGGCGATCGCTTAATTCCAACTTGAGCCCTTGATCCGGATTTAGTTTTATGATGGAGCACAGAGCTGACCTGTAAGAGGATTTGATTTTCTCAATTTGCGGGAGGAAAGCCTAAAGTGGGGGATAAAGCCAGCAGGGGATGAAAGCCATTGGCCTGCAAATCCAGCAACTCTAAACTCCGACACGTTTCGACCCAACCTCCCCAGTTATGCAAACAATTGCCTGGAAAACTTACAATGCCAAACAGAGTGAGAAATAGCGTTTGTGGCATCATTACGTAAAACCCAAAACTTGATGAAACGTTCCATGATGCTTAAGCACACACCATTTTGGCAATAAATATTGAAATAACAAAACCACCAAAAATTGATCAGCTTGCCTCCATTAATGCGAGCTCTGCACATGAATATTCACTCGAAGGCACTTAATGAGCGTATTAAGGCGGAAAACAGCTGTTGAATCTTTTGACCCAAAGTAAACAGGATGGCCGATGGGGTTAAGCCTCTTCAGCTATTAAAATAGCCTACGGATTTTAATTACAAAATCAATTCGCAATCACGTTCAAAGACTAATATATACCAGAGAATTTTAACCTCGCATGGCGCTGTTGAGAACATTGTTATGTTACAAAGGTCTATTGGATTTTTGGGAATGAATACATGTTGAAAATTATCAGGACAATGGATTAGAAAACCATCCATCCACATCGTATTGTAAATTTGCTGGGAAAAAATGCAATGCTTTTCAAGGACACTTCCAAGAACCAATTACCACAATATATTTCCAAAAAATCTGAAACTGTTCAAGATGATTTGAAATTTTTTTTAAATAAAAGATTTTTCAGAATAACAAATTTCCCGAAGTGGAGCAAGGAAAAGGAAATTCAAACAAACTGTGGTTAAACAACAATTCCAGACTTTTCCAAGGGGATATAAAAAGTATGCAGTACATGTATTTCTTAGCGATTTAAAGTTTCTTTATCGTTTTAATACACTACATTTCTTTAAATCCAATAAAGCCACATTTTATAAAATATCGAAAATAAGATCTTGAAATAAATGCTAAAATTAGCTACCATTGTGTGCTTAAGAGCAAGTAAAGTGCAATAACTGCAAGAATAGGTTAAAACATGAGTTTACAAAACTTCTTTCAAGAATTGTGTACATTGTTCTCAAGGTTAGACGATTCTATGTCGAACAATAAATATGCCATTTATTTTCAAGAAACAAAAAATCAATATATTTCGCGACTTCCAGAACGATGTCTTTGTCAAACACAGTATATACCGTAAGATTCAACTTACTACACGTACAAGTATATATAATATATTGTCACAGGCATAAGTGGCATATGTCAATTCGAGATTTAAAAGAATAAAGTAGAGTTTATTCCCCATTCCGTTCGTCCATCTTTAAAATTGCATTTTCATTTCGGTCAGCTAAAGCAATTATTTTAATGGAAAGGTTTGTGCATTTGAAAACCCCACGATGGCCATTTGTTCATCCAAAAGTCAACCCTATTTGCTGCCGGACATCCATTGTGCTGACCACAGGCCAAAGATATAAACGCTCAATAGACTGACCGCTAAAACCCCTCGTGCGCGTTATTGCGGTTGCACTGGAATGATGTCCGAATTAAAAGCGGGGAATTTACATCCGAGAGGTCATTCCAGTCTTCTGCATCGGCTGGATAATTAGGCTATAGCGAGAAACAAGCCATTCATTCAGACTTAAGGTTTCAAATTGAAATATTAAGAGATTTGCTAAACCATTTTTATAATAACAGGAAACGAGCAAATTATGTTGAAAGGCCATTATCGATTTGGAAAGGCCGAAATAATCCACGTATAAATCAACGCTTTTATAAAGGATCCACTCTTTGAAAATGAAACCAACCGCAGCACATTGAGAGCTATGATATACTTTCACCACTCATACATATATAGATTACATAATTGAAATAAGCATGTAGTAATGTTTAGTGGAACGTTTTATGTGGATATCAAACATGTTGAAATATTGTTGGACATCAAGTGTGATATAATCTTATACATTTTAAGTGCAAGTAAGCAGGGTGTCCAGTACATTTCTTGGAAAAAAAATTCAAAGCTATCTCAAGGATTCCAAGGCGAATCCTAAGATGCTTAATACACATTAGAGCAAACACGAAACAGAAACAGTTTAGGAAAAACCAGTTTGTCGAAACGTGGTTTCATAAACATATTTCCATAAACAGGTTTGTGCAAATATAGCTGTCCACATCCAAAACGCATATTCAAAACAGAGGAAATGTTTGCTGTTCATGGATGACCTTATGCAATGGCCAAAAACTGGCGTCTGCTCTAAAAAGCACGTGGGGCAAATTGGTTTAAGTTACAATATTTGTAAAAAGAGTCAGAAATGTTTGAAAAGAATTTAAACAAAAGTTTGTGATTTTGGATTTTTTTATATAGAATTTTCCACCTACAATTCCAATTTCAAGCATAATTTCCGATTTTCTCGAATTCCAAGGCTGCTGGACACCCAGAGCTAAACTGCTTATACATTGTCCAAAAGACTGCCAACAGCAATGTCATGTATACAAACATCTTCTAAGTAAGGTAGGTCGTGAAAAAATTGCCAAATTGGGTACTTTTTCCACATCTCCATACATCCTTTTTCTGAATTCAAATGTGCACCACCAGTTTCTACTGACGAATGGCTAACGATTGGAAAGAAGCTCACCCGTATGCGTACGCGTTGCAAAACATTTGAAAAACCCTGTTTCTGAGAGTAAATCCAACACAGTTAAGTAATTTCACACTGATCGATTGTGTGAGAACTGCGAAGGGGCTAAAGGACTTAGGGTGACGCTGCACAATTTTCTATTTGCATCGGCTTAGTGGAGGAATCGGTCAGAAAGGTGGTGGCCAGATAACAGTGCAAACAGAAAGCTCACACTATGTAGAAAGGCAGGATCAAAAAGTATGGAAAAAGAAGAATTGAGGAGAGCTACAGAAATCCCCTTCACACATTTCTACGCATGCATGACCAAACGTATAAGAGACCTTGTTTGGACAGCTGTTACACATACCGAGAAATACTAAAGCTCCATGATCTACTAAATAACAGATTCGGACAGGTTTAATTAAAGGGAAGACGTGTAATAAAGAACATTTTTTTGGGGTTTGTGTCCCACCTCTTTACCATCCAAATGCATCCCTAATGCCAAGAAGAAGAAAAAAAATCCCCCACATTACCTAACATCGCTTATTTTCATTCAACACCTTTTTACCAATTTAGCTCTTCCGCTTTCTACTTTGATGAACGCCCTAATTAGGCTAAACAATGTGAGAAAAAGACCCCACCTCGCCACCTTTGACAGGGGCCCACACACGAAGCAAGTTATTTGTAACCCTCCGCAACGTAGATCCACGCAGGGGCATCAAATTTCGCCAAAAGAAGCCTGTCTTACGTTTAGTTTGTTTAAAAAAAATCACCCCACTTTTGGGGATGATATAAGATTCGAGGGTAATGGAAAAACACTCCCAAATTCCCCATTGCGCTTCAAAAGCTAACACAGCATAGGGGCTTTTATGGTCGTCCCCTTTCCAGCCCCCTCAAAAAAGTAAATTAAAAATGTGTTGAGGCATAACGTCCCACGACGTTAATCTAATGAGCGTATGCGTTGTTGGCATCCCCAGGAGGAAGAAAATGCTTGTTTTCGTATTATTTGATTTGGCCATGTAGGGAAATAAATTAATTACAAGGCTATTGACTGGCGGCATTGATACTGCTGATGGGAATGGCAGCCGTATTTCATTATCAAAGGTGCTATTAATCCCGACGAAATATTCAATATGGGTGCGTATAAAGCGCATGGAGATTCATTCAAAATTCATGACAAACACATTTTAAGCATCGATAATATGCAGACAAAGTACGAATCATGATTTAAATTACTACGTCGTTATCACTATGGTTACAGCATGAGAGGGGCAAATGGCGAATAAGAGGGGGAAAGGGGTTGGCAAACGCTGTATACAGTACGAGAGCAAATATTATAAGGGGCATGATTATGTACAAAAAATTGAGGATTATAACCCTCTGAAAAAGCATAATAAGCGGAAAAAAACATCGGGTATTTACTAAAAAATCTCGCATTAACAAACAACAAACAGTCGTGACAGTGGAGTGTTCAAACTTCATGCGTGCAAAACGAAGTAAAAAAAATCAAAAAATCAATGCATGCCAGACAGAAAATGGTTTACATATTCACAAACATTTTTCTGGAAAAATAGATACGATTTATAATTTATACGACTGGGTAAACTGCCTTTTATAGGCTCCGAGTAAAGCTCAGGTGGCGCCACCTCCATGGAGCGTTTAAGCCGATTCGTACATGTGATGTGAGCTTTTGAACCTGCATGATGAATGAAGTGTGGATTTGGAAATCGTTCAGTATTCAAGATTGTGTTTTTTTATGACAACACGATGCGAATCACAGGCAAAAACAGATAAAACACTGCCTGAATTTATATAAAAGTACGTGTGCTTCAAATATGCACAAGTATGCTCGTTGATGCTTTCAAGTACAGTACATTTTGAGCATCATCACCAAATCTGTGACTGGAAAAATGTCAAATATATATAATGTTACATTTTCTGCTAAAATATGAAATTTTACGAAAAGTCATTCGATCTGTGGCGTCACACAGAATTAAATTTAAGATTATCTATGCACAGTGGAACCTCGCATAACGAGACAAAATTCGTTCCGGAATCTTACTCGTAATGCGAAACAACGAAACAATCGCACAATTTGGGGATTCCCCTATCCACGTCACTCGTTAAGCAAGTCATTTTTTAAAATTTATATTGCTCGTTATGCGAATTACTCTTTAAGCGAGGGTCCACTGTACATTACAACCGTTAAGAATCAGAGTAAACATTTGATGTACACATGTCAATGTTTATAAGCTATACCAAGGAGTCCAATACACTTTCTGGACAAAATTCAAGCATATTTCAATGACGTTTAGGGACTCTTCTTTCAATATTTGTCCAAAGAGTCTGAAAAATGTTCCAGAGAATTTAAAAATTTTGAATTTCTTTTTGTATTTTTATAAAGCAATTTCCCAACGCAGACTGGGAAATTAAGCATAAACTGGTGTTTAGTAACGAATTTCAAACACAATTTCAGACTTTTCCTCAGTTATAAAAATCAAGTTTCAAGGCTAGCTGTTCCTAAACTGTCGTTTCCATCCCGATCCAGAAGTGTGACCAGATAACAATCAGCTCATCGACCTTTTCCCCCAGTGTTACGGTAACCAACATGATGCACGTCGCGAAAACACGCCTCTACTGGTGCTAATCAGCCGTGCACTTCAATGCTCATTTCATTATTGACGCTGCTTTCGCCGCGTGTAATTAATGTCGCGATAAATTAAATGGGCTAATGGTGTCTCTGGCAGTTTGAAAAGATGTACGCATGACTAACTCCCGACTCCAACAACGAGCATTAGCATGCAAACACATTTATTTGCATTCTCGCTGATTATTTATGTCAACAGCACTGCAGGCTCGTCTATACGTTAGCGCATTACAATACAATAGTCTGCCATACAAATTCGTTTTACTCGTTTTTACCAACCCGTATATATATATGTAGTTTTTTTCTTCTTCTTTTCTCTCTTAGTCGCCCTGAGTAGAAGAAGTAAGAAGCACGCATGCATGACAAACACACACGAAGTAGAGAAAAAAAATGCTTTCAGTACATGTACAATATCACATCGATATAAGATTTTTTTTGTGTTGTTATCTCAGAGAAAAATTATGAATTTAGCGAGCAAACGTCACGCACATTGCATTCTAATTTGCATTTATCATGTCAGATGCATGGTTACGCTTCCTTAGAGACGCCATGGTGCAGCAAATTGCGAAAAGTGAAAACTGCTTAAATATGAAATCAGTGAGAACATTGTTGTTCCTTGAAATTGACGAAAACTGAGGTGAAAACCTGCCCTGCAACCATTGATGAATGTGTATTCACGACTATACAGACTAGTTTTTTTGTGTTGAGAATCTACAATCGCGTATCAAATAAACAGAGCCTGCTTGGATAACATCCTTCACAATAGTTTAGCACTTAAAATTCTTAATCCAAATTGTTATCGTATTCAAAAGATGAATTTGTGTTTATCACCCTATAACGTATTATTAAACAGGGCATAGATGATAGAATGCACCGCATGTGATGACAGATTCAACATGAAGGTCTCGGCCTGATGCATCTGTAGCCAATTTCTGGCAATCCTGGAATGACATTCTGGCATCGATCATGTCTGGGCAGTACGAAGGCTGAAACACTATTGTACTGACAAAAATACAACATGCAGATGAAAAACTGACGGTCTTGGCCTAGTATACGTCTGCAGCTACATTCTGGCAATCCTGGAATGACATTCCGGGAATCAATACAAAAAACTGGCCATATTTGGGAAGTTGGAGAGATGAAACCCAGTAAAAAATGCAACATGTACAGGGAAAACTGAAGGTATCGGCCTGATACGTCTGTGGCAATCCTGGAATGACATTCCGCGCATCAATCAAAAACTGGTCGAGTTTATGCAATAATGACAGTTGGTGAGACTGGAAAAAGAAAAAAATGCAAAAAGTGCAACATGCACAGGCAGGTCTGTAGCCAATTTCCGACAATCTTGGAATGACATTCCATGTATCAACCAAAATGTGGTCATCCTGAGAGGCAAAACCCACTGTGTATAGATAGGGTGGTGACAAAAGAAGTAAGTCGGTGGCGCTGTAAGCGGCGACTTGCACGTCCACTATGTGAGGATTAACGGTTGAGAATTTAATTTGGTTTCGCTAAGTCGTTAAATGTAAATCCTTCGGTCACTCCAGAGTCAATTTGAACGCATTATCGCCGGCAGAAGCAGTTCATCGTCGAGCAAAAGCGTTGGCGAATCGCTTTCGGCGTCTCTCCCAAACCTCATTCGCTGCACGCTGCCACACCGCAAGATTTTGATTCCACTCAATGAAAAGGATTAAATGCCTTTTCATTACACTCTTAATTAGATTATCAACGGCGGGTTACTTAGGAATTTCAGTCATGAATGCCGCTGGACACGTTAAGATTGTACAATCTATAAATTTCATTTGCTCGACCGCCCTTGTTGTTCTACTCCTTGTTAAGTTGGAAACAGGGCTGGAGGAACGCCACCGAGGAGGGATGCTGGAGAAGGGAGGGGAGGGGGATAAACGAGGAGTAAAAGGACAACTATAGCCTACTTTAATACATTATATCGATCGTGGACTCCATTTCTCTCTCTCTCCCTCTTCTATTCAAACATTTCTCCACTTTGCCACCAGCGAAGCAGCGCCTCTTTTTTCCCCTCCCCTTGCAAACCTAACGCGCAAATTATCCTCATTAAGCCTTGATGCTGCATGCAGCACGGATGCTAAACTGACACAATCCATATAAAGATGATGGAGAAAGGGGAGGTGGGGGATGATTGTGCGGGGGGGGGGAGGATAAACCGAAACGTGTATAAAACGAGGACAATTTGAAAGAACGAGACAGCCATGTTGTAAGGCGCCTTGGATCTCTGAAGAGGGACGACAGAAAAAAAAAATGGCCGCCTGAGACCACATTTTTCCTGATGGAAGGATGTATGCACTCTTCTGTAATTGGATGTTTCCAGAATCCCAACAATGACATCGATTGAATCCCTTAATTGTCTTGGAAATTACGATTCCAGTAAAATTCCATGAAAGATTCATGCACCCTTTAGGAACCTCAGATGTAAAGGGCAAGAAGTATCATGTAGTTTGCTCCAATTCTTCCATCGCTTAATAGGGACAATGTGGGTTGCCCTATATATTGAAGTGATGTGTTTTATGACCCGCTATGTATAAAGTGTCGATTAAGGCACTTAACGACCTCTTCTTATTTGGGTAGAGGGGATGAGGAATGGAGATGTATCAGGAGGATTTCGCAAGAAGCTAATAATGGTCTCTATACACACAATACTGGCTTGTGTAATCAGCTAGATAAAAGCTTTAATACGTTTTTCGTAGTAAACCTTATTCCAAACTCGCTGATATTTTTTATCTTTTGAATATGGATACAACAATTCGCGTGAGATATCTTAGAACGTGCATCAGATCTAAATTTGTGCCATCTAAATTATAATTTTTATTATTTTAAAAACAACCATCTTATTTATGGATATAAAAAAATACAACTGAAATTCTCATGCAGTTTTATGAAGAAATTCCTAGATGAAAAGCCAAGGATAGAAGCCCATCCTACTTTCCTTCTGGTCTTTTTTAAAAAGGGTTATTTATATACAAGTTGTTTTTGCGAAAACCTGCAAATTACAATGGTCTAGACATGATACCCTTCATCCAAATATCATTTACACATCTGCTTAATATTCAGAGTTTCGTTTTTTTCCATATATTTTAAATTGGGTTTTGTTAATACGGTATACAAAATTTATTTAAAAAAAAAAAATATTGTAATGGTGGGTATGCGTTTAAATGTCTAATGAAGTGCTTTTATTCACCAATAACCTGGGTTTGCATTACACCATATACCTAGTAATTGTGAGAAAATCGGTCTAACGTTTGAAACTCGTGCAGATAAGCATAGAGTACACTCAGTTTTAATTTTTTTTAATTTGCTTCTCAAAATTACTGTACTTATCTATGGAGTCATCAAACTTAGATTTTGGAATATCATTATTTTTTTGTATTTTTTTATTAAAATACAAGTTGTTTTTAATGGCACTTATGTAGCTCAGCATAGGAAACTTCAAAATTTACACGTATAGCTTCTTATACATTAGCCATATTCAAGTCTTGGTTAAGTAAGACTGCAAATTCATACGTATTTCAAGGATTTCAAGGCTCATT
The DNA here is from genome assembly GCA_034696685.1 of Julus scandinavius. Lineage (NCBI taxonomy): Eukaryota > Metazoa > Arthropoda > Diplopoda > Julida > Julidae > Julus > Julus scandinavius. The sequence goes on along the minus strand of JAQGAE010000810.1, from coordinate 10,706 downwards.
TTTTATATTTTCAAGTATCCGTCGCACGAATATTCACCACAATATTTGTCAAGAAAGGCCACACAATTTTCTTCAGAATATTAAGAAAATAAGTTTTTTATATGGAATTTTCACTTTTAACAGAAATTCTCTGACGCGGAAAGGGAATTCTAGCATGTACTGGCGTTTAACACGACTTTCCAGCATAATTCCCGACTTTTTGGAAGTGATAAAAATTAGCACATTTCCCGATTTTCAAGGCTGCTTGGAATACTCGTATAGGAAATCGTTCAATGAAAACAGAAATAATATATTTCGTAAACAAATCATTTGTTACTCTTATATATATACAATTCGAAAGATCATCAGCCAATTCCCTGAACGTGCCAGTCTGCGGCTATCTTAAAGAGCCTCGTTTCTTCGGCTCTCACACATGAATTTAACTGAAAAATACTTCTTTCCACTGTTATCATCCAACTGGATTACTACTTTTAATTTATGCCATTGCTCCATTTAATGGGCATCCAGAGCCAAATCTAGAATGTAGTTTTAAGACAGTGGATTTCCATGACGGTGCCACGTAGACAAGAGTGCCCCAAAGAATGGCAAGTTAGACGACCATGAAGTAATCTACCCATGTGTGTTTAATAAAGTCTTTTCGACTCGCTTTCCACGTCAACTGTACACACGTTCCGCAGAAGCTGATGAGGGAAAACAAACAATTGAAGCGGTTGAGGCAATTATGATCAAGCTGGGAGTGCAGCGAGAATCCTAATACGGAGATTACACAAAATAAAGGAGAGAAGGAATTATTTGCCAAACAATCCCATTGAAGCCAACTGGGAATTCATCTGCTAATGTTGTTTCAGGCCAGTTGCAACCGTCGTCGACGTCGTCATTCAATTCGTGTTTGCCTTTAACGTTTTGGAGAAAATGGGAAGGCCAACTAGAGAGTCGACCATCTTCAATAGCCGTTATAGAAACGGGTAACACAACAAACAAACGGAGAAAAACCACCTAAAATTACACTAATGGCACTCCAGGTCTAGAAAATGGCATGGGAAAGCAAATAAAAAGAGGAGAAATAAAAAACGACAAATTATACCAGCAATTTCCTTAAACCTCTGAATCTGTTCAACATGCACTTCGCCATTTTCATTGCGAATGAAACATTTTTTTTTGTGTGAAAAAAATGCATGGGATACTAACTTTAAAATGTTTCACTTCATTTCGACGTTGGATACTTTTCAGTAATTAGGAGTTATCAAGTCCCTGTTGGACGATTTCAGGTAAAATAGGGAATATCAACTTAAAAAAAATTAATGTAACTTCTGAGGCTATCTAAGACAGGAAAATCTAAGTGCAATAAAATCAAGCTCAGACATGTCTGAACAACTTTTCTCTACTTTTACAAACATTGAAAAAGTTGAAATCGAAATAAACAAAAACATTTTCAGACATCTATGAACATTCAAGAGAAAGAACTTAATGCATTATACTATTTACTTTCAATTAAGTTTTCAAACAAAAGTTTCAGATTTAAAAACACTTGTCTAAACGAGTGTCCCTAGTTTTAGAAAAAGAAGCACGAACATATAGATGTTCCAGTGTACGTGCTATCCACGCGTCCAATTCAGATCTCAATCTAGTTAAGGACCACATTTAAGAGGCCTTATTATTCCCATCAAACGTTGAAAGTTAATAAAACATATGTACGCCCGTCAGTCATATTAAGTCACGTGCCTATACATCATTAGCAAAATGCCCTTCAAAAGAGGCTTCTACATATCGTTGTGCAGTCCGCCATGTTGGTTGCTCCCTTTCCATGTCGCCCCATGCACACAGCGCCATTTTCCCTTCGGTGAGCCGTGGCAGATATAATCTTTAAGACCGTTTCAGTCATAAAAAGCTAGTCGTGCACGGCGTATAAAACACGACGCCAGCGAGAGCCCCGCCCTGATCCACGCGTCGCTAGGGGACCCATTTTGAAGAAGAAATAAAACGATAGACACAATAGAAAAGGGCGGAGGCTAATGGCATCCCGAGGGAGACATCTGCGAGGAGAAACGAGAAGCATCTTACGGGGGAGACTACTCTCCCTCACTCCCCGGCACCGGGGGAGGGCGCCACCAGAACATGCCCCTTCCTCCCCCCCTCTTTCATCACTCGGGACTAAAGCAAAAGGATGAGGATGTGGAAGGTGGGGGGGGGGGGGGGGAGAATCAGTCATTACGAAATGGGATGTTATATACTCGAACATTCTAAGGTACACAAAAGAGGGGCCACCTTCAAGAATTTCCAAAACCACAGCTTTCAACAAGAAAGTCGATAAATTGATCGTAACCACCTAATGGCACACGAGGTGCGCCTATAGGAGAAACACTCGGCTGCGGATAGGGAAGATGAGAAGAAAAAAAAAAAAAAAAAAAGGAAATGGAGGGACATCACGGGCTCGTATCTTCATCACACACTTCTTTTCACTCACCCCAGAGTCCTATCTCGACGTTATTTTCCCCACATTGCCAGGCTTATAGCTTCTAGCACCACCCCCGTTCAATCAATCAATACCCCTCGCCCTCCGTGGAATAGCCTAGACAGCAGACCATCAAACGAAGAAGGCAGGTCAGGATGGTCATTCAATCGACTAAAACAAAGATAGGGTCAGCATCCCAGGGACCTTTTATTCGTCAGCTTTTTCTATAACCCCCCCCCCCTTCATTCCACCCTCCCTCCCTGGTGCGTCCTCTATCGGTCCTGCGGACCAATCACCATCACTCAAGCATGTTTTTTGGTGATATTTTTTTTTTCTTCACGGAGGACTGGAGGAGAGTCCATCCGAATGTAATCTACTCTTCACCCGCGTGTTATCTTTTACGATATCGGCAGAAAATAAACGGCACCACTTTGGTCAATATACAACAGTAATCCTTAAGCCCTCAATTATTCGACATTACGAACGGCCGAGTCGACCCTAAAAACGGTAGGAATCGATCGGATATGGCAAACACTGGCAGTTTTTCGAAAGCAGTGTCTATATATACTACTAACGACGCAAAAAAACGCAAAAAGACCATTAACAAAGGCAGTATAGAAAAGCAGTGCCATTCTTTAAATTTGTTACAACTTAGACCAGTGTGTGTGTGTGCATGTTAACCTTGTTCCACGGCACACTGAATAGGGAGCTAAAATTTTCATAGCACACTACGTTTGTCAAGGAAATTAAATGAAATTAAAGAAAATCACGTTTTTAATAAAATAATTTGCATTAAGATTTCTAATGTTATTTTATTCAAATAATAGTGTATAGAAGGTTAATTTGCGACCGTCCCACAACATTCAGAGGCGGACTTGCATACCTTTCACGGCACACCAGTTGAAAAAAACACTAACTTAGACAGATGCATCACTACAAAAATACTTAAATGCCATAAATTTCAATTTTACAATTCCCAATTTGTATACAAGTAATTTAATATATCCGCCACGTGCATGTGTTACCTACTTTCTTTCGAATTATACTTTCATCACTGTATTATTTTCTATTACAAAACGTTTTCTAGTTGTGAATAAATGCTCATAAATTGTAAGTAATAAGTTACTAATACTCTCAAACACAATGTGATATCCAAGTTGTTACTAATTACACGCTAGCTTGACATACGAGCACGTTCAGAAAGATTAAAACCTCCAATGTGTATACAGCACGTGTTTATCGATAATAAGAAGCTTCAAGCATGTCATGTTAAATGCAAAACACGTTTTCATAAACTACACACAATAATGTATGTTAATTTTGAAAGTGAAAGATACTTGTTTCATTTTTACGTTTACCTGCATTAAAAAAAATCGAGAATGTTAATAATTTACTTGCAAGGCGCTACATAAATACATCATGCCAATTTTTTTTTTAAATATGTGCAAACATAAAAAAGCAGCTTTCAACCACTTTCTTTTATATTTTTGAGTGTTTATGGGAATCGAAAAGCTAAAGACTATGACAGATCTATTCCCAATGCAATTGGAAATCTCTTCAGCGCCCCTGAAGGCAGGCAATCACTGCAAACAGTGTCAAGACTTCCATTGTCTTCTAAGACAAAACAGTAAGGGCCTGAACTCAATCACCAATAAACGCCTTTAATCGACGTTTAGCCAGGATGCAATTTGAAACTTACGACGGTTAATTTCCTGCAGAAAGCTCATTTAAACGTCCTTTGTTCAAACTAGAATTTTGAAAACTGCAATGCCCATCATCCAAGCCGAGCTAATTAAGGCCGGCTTCTAATACGATTATAATTTAATTCCGAAATTGACTCGCTCAGATACATCACCCAGATAACACGCCATCACGAAAGACGCGCCTCATATTCACTTTCTTATTACAAAAAAAAAAAAAAAGTAAACTGCAATTTAATAGTCGACTCGAGCCCTAATAAAATACACATTTAAAATGAAATTCCAACTTTTCTTTTCTGTGCAGCATATCGAGGTTGGCAATCGATCGCTTGCTTTATCAGGCATGCCATGGATACACACCAGAAGAAGAAGAAGAAGCAGGGGATGAAGAAAAAAAAAATGACTTTTTTATATGAAAAGGTTGGGTTAGAGCGAGTGCACCATTCGCTGAAGGAGGAAACGAGTGCAAAAAATAATCAGTACAAAGCCTTCCCAGAGAGCGAAAGTGCGTTATTTCCAATAAAGGAAGCAACGTCAGCCCAGATTATTAAGGCCCGCATCATTTGCATGCACGTATTATCTCACACTCTTTTAAGCTTCATTCTCCCCTCTCTCTCATCCCTCATTTCCCCCCCCCTCCCCATCCTCCCCTTTGCACCCCCCACAGACACACACGCGCTATTTCTCTTTACCCCCCTCCTTTCCCCCCCCCCCACTCCCCACCTCTCCCCACGCACCCCTTCCCATCTTCATCTGATCATTTTCTTATCCTTCTCAATAAGGCTTTTTTATATGCCTTGCATGACAAGCACTAAGCTGGTGCATCTTGTGAGCATCAATCGACATTCTATTTCAAAGCCATTCCACTAATCTGATTTGCAAAATACCTTCATTCGCATGCAGATGATAAATTATCCCGTTGCTCAGAGAGAGACACGCACGCTATAGGGCTAAACGTGAGGGTACGGGGATGGTGGGGGGGGGAGGGTCATGTGCATAAAAAACCACGGCGAGGGAGGGGTAAATAAAAGAGGGGGCGAGGGAGGGGTGGTGGGGGCTATGTACAGAAAAGGAGCCCCTAGGAAAAGAGGAGGGTGGAAAGGGCAGGGGTAGGGGAGGAGATGTGTAGGAATTAAAAAGAGAAAGAGCACACCCTCTCAAACAACTACGCATGGATGAGAATTTCAAAGCGCATTTGCACGCGTGCATGCATAAAAAATAAGATTGGGGGTAAAAAAGTGGGGGGGCGTGAGAGTTAGGGATGCGGGGGAGGGGAAGGGCTCGTGACGAGGCAAGATCGGTAAGTAAGGAGAATGTGGGGATAAACTACAAATGGAAAGTGGATTTGATGAACAAGAAATTACTAAGCAAATACTGCATCTTTTACTTTCACACCATTTTTAGAGAAAACTGTTTTTCAATGGAAAACTAATGTTTGTTTTATCATTTTTGAATGATAAACTTCGAGGCCTAATTTCAGTCTTATAGCTTTGAAGAATGTTGTTCCTGAATTTTTTCCATGTGAATGATATGAAGTGTTTATGCGAAATTTTTCATAAAAGCATAGGTGATGAACAAAGTACAGTAGAACCTGTCTAAATGCATACGCTTGTGACCATTGCAAAATATGCTTTTAGACAGGTTCATTTATACACCGGTTACCAAGTAGTGACCGGCACATTTTATGCATTTAGAGAGGTTATTCATTTACACAGGATGCATTTAGACAGGTTCTACTGTATATTGTAAACGATGAGAAATATAGGCAAACAGGCTCCATGGATATGTTCCGAAAAAGTGTAATAAGTCCATAGATAGACCCACCTTACCGACTATTACATTAATGTAATTTCACGATAACTTATTATAATTTTATTGCAATTCTATTGTAATGTTATTTGAAGCCAGTTTTCTTTCCTAATAAACGTTATCCTAACCAATAGAAATCGAGTTGTTCACATTATTTTGTCTATCCTCCTCAAGAGTAGGAAAGGCGTACTCGAGAACATTAAACATATACGTGTATATATATATATATAGCAACATGGATGCCAAATCGGAACGTTTTGTAGAAGAAACAGATTTTTAAAGGATAAATTAAATAAATGAATATTTCTCATTAACGGGATTGTGCTATGCAAAGCAAATGTCGCCCGAGATTGGTATATCAAAGCTGCATATCATATGAAGAATGTTTTTTTGAAAGGTTAAAGCTATCCCTGATATTGAGTTTCATATAAAGAAAGAAAGCCATGCACAGCATGTGAGGAATGCTTGTTTTCATGAATTAAAATTCGGATAAGTGGGGTCCCACCCACTCTATATTATGCACGCACACACACACACGCTATTTTAATAATCGGGTTGACTGCCTCCATGCATCAGACGTGAAAAATGAATAGAGGCGACATGAAATAACTGAAAAATTACTCATGCAAATTCATGCAGTAGAGATCAGCATAAATTACACATACATTTCATTTTCCTACCCCTAAAAATCAAGTTTTTTTTCCCTTCCTCTTCTTCTTCTCACCCTCTCCCTCCATCTGCACTTATTACATCCTTCATCTTTCATCTTAAACCTTTTCTCTTTTCTATAGACTTCTTTCATAAATTTCATTTCTTGAACCTCATGTTTTTCGCTGTTCTTGAGAACTCGGTGTACAAGCAGCCGCTGACAGATTTGCTGCATTAACAATTTCCACCCCCACATATCATACTGCACTTCATATAATAAAACGATGGAATAGGATGAGGAGGGTGGAAAAAAATCGTGACAGAGCATTATAATAACTGCTGATTGCTTTTTCACTCTAAGCTAAGTCCTTGAGTTCTTAAAATCTCGCGCTGAGTATATATAAGTATAGATCCACACACAGCACCGAAATGCGTTTCATTCCTAACATCTTTTTTTTCCTCCTCTTTTTCATCAAAAGAGAAAAGTTTCATGAAGAAATTAAACACGAACAATCCAAGAATTAAAATTTAAAAAAAACAAAAAACTGAAGCTGTATAAATCATGTCTGATTCTCTGGTATTCTTTTATGTTTAATACAATTGCCATATAAAAAAGTACCCTGAAAGTTTAATTCATTAGAAGATTTTTTCACTTTAATTTAATCTGAAATGTTTAAGTGGTTAACAATTTACATATAGAAGACAATTCAGTAAAAAGACATAAAACTTGAAAATCATAATTTTAAATTAATATTTTGCTTCACATCATAGAAACATCACAATGAACAATCATTAGGAGATTGTCAACGGTTCAAATATTTCGTCACACATCCAACAACAAAATATGTAGTGTTGAGCCATTTCAGACCATTTCTGAAACGCGAAAACCACTTCAATGCAAAAGCGTTGTTTACCCGCTGAAACGCTATACCAGCAGAATCAGGCATCACTTTCAGTATAGAACTGTGCATTCGCCCGCATTGCATATCCATCGTAATTAAGTGAAGCCTACGTTTTCATTCATCCGGAAACCTATTTTCCGTTGCTATGAAAAGCACACCGGTCATGCTCCCGAAGTTGCTTCCATACAGCCAATCAAGCGAACAGATAAAAGTGATTAACCGGTTAATGGGCCTCGTTTTCTGCGCACCCATTCAAACTCAGCATGCAAGAGGCGTATTGCAGTGCCCTTGAATGGGGGGGAGAAAAAAGGGAAAAAAGGAAGAAAAAAAAAAGTGACGGTCAGTGGCCGATCAATAGCAATCAGTATAGAGCATGCATCAGAAACCGCAATGTGTGTCCATACGATGCACGGATGGACGCCGCCTTTTCGTCAGTGTGCCATCATACAAGGTCCTTTCGTCGTTTGTTTTCTCCATACATATCAGAGCTGCTCATCTCGCTTATCCATATTCACGGAAGAATAGACAGAAACTATATTGAAGCTAATATTTACTGAAACTATAGACACGCTTGACAGACCGGAGCGCCGTTCGCCTCGGTACACTTTTTATATTGGCTCACTTGACATCCATGCAAATACTGTATACATGCATGGAGCTGCAACATATATATATATATCTCTGCATAAAAACAATAAGGAGTAAGAGCTTCGACTCATTGCGCACGAAGGTAACAAACATGGTTTCATTTATGGGCTTAAATATAAAAAAATGGAGAACTATATACTATAAGGAACATATATTATATCAGCCATGATTGCTTTATAGCGAAGCAACGCAATTTCGAGGATCTGTATATAATTTATTTCATTTCCTTTCCCCGTTATACTTCCGCATCCACTGCCAACTGCTATCATCAGAAATCAAACGGAAAATTTAACTAAGCGTAAGAAAAATGCATTTAAAAAAACCTCGTTCACGAGCGAGCTTTATATATAATCAAAAGATAAGTTGCTAAAATTATACTTGAAAGCGTATAGAAAAGTATAATTACATTTGGGGGTAGAACGTAGCCCTGGAAGAAACTGAGGGATCGAATATGACGTCACTTATCCGGTTTTAGAGAGAGGGCTAGACGTAAGATTACACAGTTCTTTGCGGAACCGTGGTGACATAGTTTACTCTGAACAATATTTTGGTATTGCTTATGTTTAGGGTTTTTAATGTTTTCAGCTAAGTTTGGGAAATTTTGTGGAATACGTGATGTGACGAGTAACTTGCGAGTAACCTTAAATAATAATAGCAAGTTTGTTTTTATACAGCATTGGGTATAACTAATGCATATTTTATGAAACTAAAACTCACAACATTCTATTCAAAGTATTCATGAACTAAAAATGCATATTTCAGAAGAAGGAAAACTAATACAACCTTTTAAATGCAACTTCTAAATGAAATAAACCAAGAAAAAATAATCCAATCATAAACAAAGATCAAAATATCTGAACTACAGAAATCCATGTATGTGTAGCGCGTCTCCACCAAGACGTACCTAAACGTTTTTACAAACATATGCACAAAAGTTTGCCCTCCGGGTTTGTTTCAGCCGCCATTGTCTTTATGTCAGCATTGTCTAATGTCTTTAATTTGCATAAAGACATTAATAGCTGTAAAATTTTGATATTTACAAAATGGCGGCTGAAATAAACCCGGAGAGCAAACTTTTTTGCAATATGTCTGTAAAAACTTGTATGTATACGTACAATGTACGTCTTGGTGGAGAAGCGCCTTTAGATGCCACAACTAAGCATTGCTCGTGCAAATCTTGGGAGGCATCCAGAAATACCTGACGTCACTTGCTTTTTATGATAGATGTCCACTCTGGAAACACTCAATACAATAGGGCATGTGTGGAACAAGAGGTACACCGCAGCCAGGATAGCCAACCTGGGTTTCTCAGCTGCCAGGGGCATATATAGAGTGACCATTAAGGCCCATTCTATTGGAATCCTAAATATATCATACAGTGCAAGAAACACCTGGATGCATCTAAGAATGTCTACAAAAAAACCTAAGTTTCTTATACGTACAGTTGCACAAAGTTTTAAACCTAAATTACCCTAAAAAATGTGGTTATTGACTATAGAAACAGCACTTATAAAGGAGACCACCCTCAGCTGCATGCAAGCAATTAAGCATGCCTATAAGTGGAAGACCATCGAAGTGTCACCCTGCCAGGAGCAATAAATATACAATAGGTCCATCCCCATTCGTCTTCGGTGAACCACACCACAGTGCCACCTGCGCATTACCACGCATGCACCACAGGGCGTTAATGCGTTCAAACGCTGATTCCACGAATTGCTAAACTGAATTTCGGATTTCAATATTTCCAGTGAAACTGGAAAAGGGCTGCAGAAGTTAAATCACGAAAGCTGTCAGCACGGATTAAGGGAAAAAGCCCGGAGTAATCCTTCCTTTATCTGTGGCTTCCTGTTATTGGAGACCAGTAGGAAATTTTCACGGTGGGTGGCTGGTTTCTATGACAACCTCTAGGTGCGCTCATCATCGCCCCTGCACAACACCCAGCCATTTTGAAATTGCTCCGGAACATTTTCGTGGACGTGACTGGCCTGGTAACTGTCCTCATCCCCCGTTGTCATTGCCATGCTCGTCACACGGCGCCCCCCCTAATGGCCGTCAATGTCCTTGCTAGTGCACTCCTGTAGAGACGATGGCCCCATAGAGCACGCTCCCTCGCCTTCTTCATACGCCATTTCATATCTTTTTCCTCCTATTTATCACGAGCTTCGAAGAGCATTATTGTAATACATCTGCCATACGCTGGCCTTATCGCGGACATCCATTTCTATCTTGTATATCATTAAGCGAGGTGTCTTTTTAAAGGAAACAGATCAGAATGTACTGTTGAAAAGTCACGATGCGTTTCAGGCCATGGAGTTAGTTTTTCGATCGTTCGTCGACATACACATCTATGACTGTGTTTTTCAACCTTTTTCAGCTCACGGCACACTAACTAGGCCTACAAATGTTGCGGCACACTGGAAAACAAGATCTCAAACTATCAATTCAGCAACATATAGGGTATTTATCCTATATATCCCACATGGAAAAGAAATGCATTTCAAAAATGCATATAGATTGAGACACTGAAATGCATTTCAAAATGTATTT
>JAQGAE010000809.1:0-29477 GCA_034696685.1 Julus scandinavius | reverse complement strand
TGGGAACAATTTGTTAATTTATTAACGAAATATATAACTTTTATTGGGTGTGCAATTACATTTTTTGCCGACTGTAGTTGGAAAATTAAGTTCTAGTTGAAGTAGGGTTGGATAGATATTTGAGATATTTGATGCAAGTTTGTAATGGGAAAAGTTGGTAGAAAAGGTGATATGCTGAGTTATAGAATGCTATCACAGTTCATAACTCTAAGTTCAGTACCGTACACACAAATTTTACCAAGAAAAGTCAACAATAACATTCGATGTTGTCGTTATAGCAATTTGCTCCTCAATTTCTCAACCATGCATGTTTTAACAAATTCCAGCAATGGAAACATGCAGTGTAGGAATGTAGAAATAGTTGAAATGAATTCAAAATCATCATGGTTTAACCTTGTACTCATTATTGAAATAATACATATAGATGAATAAATAAATATAAGCACAGAAGCGCACAGCAATTTGCGCTACAGGGAACAATTTTAGTACTTCAGATGTAGATTCAAGATTATGCTGTATCACATTTGTAATTTATACAAACTGACAAATGTAGCCATGCAGCGCTAGATCAAGGAAAACTATGCTTGTTTGACTTCGTATCTGGTTGCTAAATACTGTAGTGTGAAAGTAAATTTTAAAATTCCATTGTATACCTTCAAATGGAATGTACACCGATTTTTGGCAAATTAATACTTGTACACTACATTACTTTTCATTGTTTGAACATTTCAACTTTATTAAGATACATATTTGCAACCAAAAAAAAATTCAGTATCACAAAAAAAAAAGTTTTTTACATTATTTTGGGCCCCAAAGCACGCAGCACATGCAAGTCCGGCCTCTCTTTACTTATTAATTTCCTGGAAAAGCAATTGCAAAATTACCTCCACCGGATAATTGCATTGTTGCCATAATCCAAGAATGGCATTTGGGCATTGGAGTGCAAATGAAATGGGAAAATGGCGAGGGAGGGCGCGCAGCAATTACGCTCCTTATCAAGAGTGAAAATGATTAAGTATGAGCTGCATCTCCGCTTGGATTAAATGAAATTCCAAGAGACAACGAAGAATCCAAATTGAATAATATGCCACGGATAACGAAATTAGGGAACTCATTTACCAGAGATGGGCAACAGAGTGAAAGAGAATTATTATCCTCTTACATTATGCACGAGTGCGCTGAATCGGAACCGGAAAATCTCCATGAAATACCTTTTCACTGACCTTCCCTAAGCAAATTAGGGATTCCCTGACATAAAGGTATCACTTGTTCGTTTTACTGATTGTGGCTTATCGGAATCATCTTATCAGCACCATGAACAATGTTTGTCAGACTTTCATTGAACATTGTTTCGATCTTGGTGTTTGACTACAAGAGATTTTCTAGAATATTTTCAATTTTTTTCAATGTGCAATGCAGGAGATATATTCTTTATTTTCAGTGACACTCAATGGGATACGGAATAATTGTGTTTAGTATAACTTTGTTAAATAATTTTTGCGTAACAACGTTTTATTTTTAGCAGTTTTTATTAAGCAGTCTGTTAAATTAATAAGGATCATGGATGAATGGATGTTAGACAACCTGACATCATGCATATTATTTACCGGTGCATAATTTTAGTTTCTACAGTTTTAAAACTTTATTGTTGCTCAGGTATACTGCATGCACATTCTATTACATGGCATTCAAATCTTATTTTGTTAATAATGTGTGAAGACTGTGCAATTCGTTTAGCCAGTCGTCTGCTAGGCGTTGAGCGATACGGTCATCTGGTGCAACAGCTCTGTCCACGGTCACTCCAAGATTAACGCATCCTTTGTAACTCATCAGAGCAACAGACAACCCTAAACAAAAGAATGACGGTGTCCTTAAGTATGCAAAAGCCAAGGGTTGAAGTTTTATTTAGTTATCGTGTGTAATTACGCTATACTCACCTGCATTGGATATACACGAGGCGGGCAGAAAGAATATCTTGGCAACCTTCAAGCCCAAGATATCCACATCTCTAGAAAATCCAACGACATTCGTCACACAAACACTGAACTCCAAGCATGGCACAAGGAATGTTTTGGCCAGTGCTAAAGGCAAGTGGTTACCCAACATCTGGCCAACTGTAAAAACCAACAGTGGCCATGCAGAGTGCTTGATATCGTTTGCTACAGCAGCAATGTTTCGAATGTGTTTTTGGGGGCTCTCTTCTTGAAAAGAGTTGCTAAGAAAGATGGGAGCAAAACCATTTTGGGTCCAACCACTCCTCGCATTCAGAAGATACATGGGTTCAAAAAATGTCACGTGCTCATCAAATGAAATGCCAGTCAGATCAAACACATCTTTGTTGCACCGATGGATGGCTTTTATAAGACAGAAGTTGAACACGTCGCTGATTCTGCAGCCGAGGTTTGTGGATATGTCTTTTAAAATCTGAAAACTAGCAACTTTTGACAAGGCCATCAACCTGCGCCCGGAGAGGTTGGGTCCATGAAGAGAATTCCGCTCTGGCTTTCGGAGAAACAATTGCACGATGAACCACGGCGCTGTAAGTCCGATATTAGCCACGTTTCTGATCACTTCAGAAACCTCACTCAATGACCACTTGTGTTTTCGATTTACCAGATAACGCAACAATGGATTGTATTTGGCAAGTTGGACAGAAAGATCTATGTCGCTGGTCTTAAATCTACCTGCAAAAATGTTAAGGATTTTATGTTATCAGCAAACATATGTAAGTTGGGCTACCAACTAAGGAAGGTTAGGGTAATGGTCCTGGCTTTGGGGGTCTGTATGGGTTTCAAGAGGGGTTTAGGAAACAGTGGAAATTATAAGAAATATTTGAAAAAGATATTTTATAAGATGGCCCCTGGGTCTACCACTTGCTTACCTTGGGCCGTGAGAACTGGTACATCCCACAGTGAATCGATAAGTGCGATTAGGTTTACACCGTCGCCCATGCAGTGATGCACACGAAGCAATACAGAGCATTCGTCGTCTGCTCCAGGGGCGGCCATCTTGGGTATGACCAATATTTCCCACAATGACCGGCCTTCGGGCAGAGGTGTGTGGGCGGCGCTCTCGATCAATTTAACCAAGGAGGCCTCATCAGCATACGGTTGATCACTCAATCGGAAGTGGTGCCGGGCATCGAAACTGTCCTCATCCTTCCACACGAAGTAGCCAAATCTGCGAACTGGGCGTTGACGCAACCTGGGGTGGAGCCAGAGCCCGGTGGTCGCGTCTCTGGCGTCCAAAATACGCTCTTGTACGTGCTGTCGCAGTCTGTCCACTTCCATTCGGCCTTTGAGCACCGTGACTGCATGGATGACCATTGGGCATTCCGGTCGCGTGAAGTGGGGTGTACTGGAATAAAGATTTAAGGCGTCTGATCCGGATAACACGTCCAAAGGGCGCAGCAAAAAGCAGTTCACCACGAACAGCTTCAGTCGGGAGACTAGGTAGACAGCAGCACCAGAAACAATCAGTAACACACCCAGCAAGTACTTCAACAACGCCAAAGTCAACGTCAGCAAAGACATGGTATCCGTGATTAGTGTGGCTTGCAACTGAATTGCACGACTTCCAAAACGCCAGAAATAACTAAATTATGTTATACGATATTTCGTTGCTTGACTTGGGGGTATCAATACGCTCGTCCTTGGAATATTAATCCCAACATTTTTTATCTAACCTACAAATATTCTCCAACGATTATAACCTTTCCCCAGGCTCCCAACATGCGCCAAAAAAATTTGGAGGTCACAGTGATAAAACCAAGTTTTATGCTCAGTTAAGTATCGTGACCCTCCACCGTTGACCTTGCTTGCGCAACCCATGAGAATTCGAAAGTCAACCAAATTCGTTAAACCATGGAGTAAATTAATTTCTACAAAGAAGTTATTTAGCAAATGTCTAATCCTCGGGCAAGTAGAGGTAGTACCATGCCAATAGCAAGGAAATCCTGAATCATTGAATAATTTTTGGAAAAATCTTTCCATTCGCATAACTGCACCATATACTCTACTTGCATGTATACATATAGCATACATTTAGTCCGATTTAGTACACTTAGGGCCGGTTGCACCAACAAAGGTTAAATAAAAGGTTAGTTAACCTGAGGTTATATAAAACCACGAGTTAACCTCAGGGTTAGCCTCATTGGCTTTCTTCAAGTTAACCAATGGTCAACTTTTAACTTCCTTTGGTGCAATGCTTTTCCTAGTTAACTCACGGTTAACCTTAAGTTTAGCTTAACCTTTGTTGGTGCAACCGGCCCTTACAATGTAGAATGTAACCTATACGAGCCTTTAATAATTTTTTTTTCAATCTTTTGAAGTATTTTTTCTTAGACGATCAATATTCTTAACATTGCATTTTGTCATTATCAATGAAATTATCTTACCAATTTATGAGGAATCATCTCATCTTCCCACGTTATACAATAAAAATCGTTACCATAGCTCAGTACACATACTGTTATTTTACACCATTTTTAATATTCCAGAGTTTAGTGATTACAGCAGGTTTAATACACCAATTTGTCATTTAACAATTTGACAATTTGAATAACATTATACAGTGGAACCTCGATTTACGAATGTCTCTTTTAACAAACAACTCGATTTACGAACACCACATGTTGTTTCGATTTACGAACGGGACAAAACCCTGTGTGCTACCGAAAAAGTGCAAAGTTTTAGTGAATATGGCGTTAAGAAGGATCACAAATGTATTAATGTTGATTTAAAAAAGGAAATTATAGCTAAACATGAAAGTTGTGATCGCGTTTTGCATCGTGGCGAAATCGACGATCTGCACTATTCTAAATAATAAATATGTGGTTTCTTTTTTGGTAATTAAACTCCTTTCTTCTAATATTACTGTTATATGTGAACCTTCCATGCATTTGCAACGTATCTCTCACTATAGAACCTTGTACAAATGTGACCAGAATGGTGTTGTGCAGAGCCCCAAAAAGTACCTATCGACAACACAAAATTGATTAAAATATCTGAAAAATCGGGCAGAGTCGTTGATAAGGGTGAATTAAGAGGAAAGGGTGGTGTTGAGCAAACGAGGACATTTTTCGGACCTCCTTAGTACACAAGTCCTTCGTTTCCAGGTCAGAATCCAGCGCTGATTCTTGTGCATTTTGTCATTCAACTGCCAATAAATTTAATTCCACACATGATACTGTATTACCTCTACAAATAAAACTATACCATATTTTTAAAAAAAATTAAAAAAAAAATTTGACTAGGAACGCATTATTTGGATTTACATTGATTGCAATGGGATAAATTGATTCGAATTACGAACTTTTCCATTTCGTAAATCGTAAATCGTCACGTAAATCGAGGTTCCACTGTATTTGGATTTTGGAATGATTTTCGGCATCACTTGTGATTCAAATTTTCATTTGTTGTTAACTTGTGGAGCATCCTTAGTTCACTTATGCAGTCATCAGCTAGACGTTGGGCGATGTCATCATCAGGTGCAACTGCTCTATCGACTGTCACCCCCAAACGAGCACATCCATTGAAAGTCATTAGGGAAATCGAAACCCCTAAATGCAAAAAAACAAAACCTGTTCATATATTCAAAAACAAATAAGTTCACATAGTAACCATAGTTTGCTTGCCAGCAAACTCTGCCTTAAATGCCATGCCGCTTTAGACGGAAGAATTTAGAACTTTAGAAATTCAATTTCTCAGCATAGCATTACAGGCTCACCATCTGCTTCCAAAGAAAAACAGCCCTTTTGCTGCTCACTCACCTCCATTTTGACAATTAACAATTGGCAGAAAGAACATCTTGGTAACCTGCAAGCCTAGGACTGCAACATCCTCTGATGGGCCAACTACATTCGACGCCATGGCGGTGAATTCCAGGCTAGGAACAATGCAATTCTCTGCCAGAACCAATGGAAGGTGATTGCATAATCCCTGGATCATTGCAAAGTTAAGCAGTGGTTCCGCCGACAACTTCGTTGCTTTGGTAATAGCAACGATGGCACTAAGGTGCTCATGTGGGCTGCTTCCCCGTAGAGGGTACAGTGCAAAGGTCATAGCGAAACCATTTTGTGTCCAACCAGAGTTGGCCTGAAGCAACTGCATAGGCATTATCAACGTTACATAGTCGTCCATGTTAAGTCCAACCAGTTCTGAATTCCTCTCGTTGCATCTCTGAATAGCCCCTGTAAGACAGAAAATGAAGACATCGCTGATGCAGCACTTAAGCGATGAGGCAAGGTCCTTCAGCATATGAAACGGCACCTCGTGCGACAAGCCCATCAACTTCCGCCCACTGAGTGCAGGACCATGGAGGGAATTCCGTTCTGATTTACGGAGAAACGCCTGGGCTATCAGCCAGGGTGAAGTAAAAGCAATGGTAAGAAAGTTTTGGATGACATCCTTGACTGTACTGATTGACCACTGGGTTCTGGGATTCGCTAGATGTCGCAATAACGGATGGTACTTTGCCAGCAGGACAGTATGGTCAATTTGACCCGTGCTAGTCTTACCATTCACATCAGTAGATGGTTTGTCCACCAGGGCAGCAAGCACCGCGAGGAGATTGGCACCGTCAGCCAACGCGTGGTGCACACGGAGCAGCACGGCAGTCTCTTCGTCTGCTCCGTCTGCGGCCATCTTGGAAATCACCACAACCTCCCATGGCGTTCCAGCCTCTGGCAGCGGCTCATGAGCGGTTCTCTCGATCAGCTTGACCAGTGATGCTTCATCTGCAAATTTCTGTACTGACACCCGAAAATGGCGCTGGACATCCTCCTCCCAGACAAAATAACCGAAGCGGCGCGTTGGCAGCTGGCGCCACTTAGGAAAGGTGCGTCGCCCTGTTCCAGGGATCCGGGCGTCGGTTAAGCGTTCCAAGAAGCGCTGTTGAAGCTTAGTCAATTCTAGGCGTCCCTGGAGCACGAGGACCGCGTGGACAATGGCGGCGCATTCATGCCGGGTGAAGTAGGGTTTGCTTGCGTAAAGCAGCACGGCGTCGGAACCGGATAGCACATCCAAGGGGTGTCCTAACCACACACTGATCAAGAAAAGCTTCAGACGGGACAGCAAATAGACGATGGTGGCAACGACCACGAACAGCAATCCGAGCAGATACAGCAGTGGCGCTGAAATTAATGCCAGCAACGACATTGCGACTAAGAAATTTGTAATTTTCTCCGACGTATGTAGATGGTTTATATACATATACACACAGTACAACCTTGAGTTGAGATATGCTGAGGGTCCATCCAGGTCAAGCTTCGCCCCGCTGCGTGGATGGCCTTGGATTTGTATTTGAAATTACTTTAGAGAGGCTCGGTAGAAAGTGCCGTTTATAGTTAGATATAAAGTGCAGACGTAATGGAGATATAGGGCCACATCTTGTGGAACTCAGCTGTCATGTCCACAGTTTTCTGCTTTTAATTCAAATTTTTGTATTCGAATATGCGTACAGATTTCAATTGTCATTAAAAGCCCTATGGGACTCTGCCCATCTCTTCAGTGGTTTTGTAATTTGGGGGTTGTTGTGAGTTTTGGGTAAGGAACTGCTCTGGAGTCATGGAGGTGGTTTATTTTGTTGTTCTGCAACAATGGATGCAACTCTGAAGAGCAGCCAGATATTGGGAATGTATGTATGTTTGTTAGTAATGGTGGGAGGAGAGTAGACTTACTCTTGCGCGCCATATTAGCTACCATAAATATATAGATTTCAGCAGGTAAGACAAGAATTAAATAAAAAACATATCAACACACAAGTACATTTAAAATCCTTCAAATAAATCCTACGCTTTTTAATGGAAACGCTTATACTGTTAGAGTGCAATGATCTCAACGTTATTTACCAGATTTACATTGAGGTGAGCTTATATTTGGTTAATGGCATCATTAAAATATAACTTAAAAGCCATTACTTACGTAATTTAAAAAAAAATCAGCTATGTATAACTATAGCTGGTGGTACACATAATAATGAGAAACGTGCTTAACTGACCTCACCAACTCAAGGTGACTAATCCCACGTGGATTCGTGTAGTTTCATGGTCAAACAATCAGGTTTTGACGTTTGTATTATTGATTAAATTTTACCTAACCCATGCAGCAGAAGACATGTTCCTCTCGAGAAACCACACGAGTTTCTACAGTAGTAGTTGCCACTGGATACACGAGAGGATTCATGGGTATTTTTGAAATAAATGAAAATGTTCGAAAATTGTATATAATTTTTCTTACGTGACGCTATTAATAAATGCATTTCATGTAAACTGTTAAAACTCTATAGTTTTATTTATTTGGTAATATACAAATTCCCTGACTTGAACAATATTACTGGATTTTAATTACTTTATGGATTTCATTGGTGAAGTATCGCGTTCATGGTCAAGACTTCGAAATGTTGGAACCAGAATCCTCACTCTTTTGGATAATTGTATACGTCACCCCGTTTCACGTGGAAGGCCATAAAATAGTTGTCAATCTTATAAAAAGTTGCCATTTATGGCTTCTGACAAGGTTATCCAAAACTGCAAGTTTCATTGTCATTCAGGACATGTAACGAGTTAAAACAATGATGAATTGAAACTAACTATAAAAAACCACATAATGGCCACGCCTTCAGAATAGTAAAAACAGAATAGTAAAAACAATAACAGAACACATTTTATTGCAATGTGGATGTTCAACAATAATAATTCATACAATTCTCATTAGAATAAGGACAAATTTCAATAACAATTTCAGAGAATAAGTAACTTTATTGTTGGTATGCTATACTGACTCGGTAAAAACTATACTACCATCTAATTAAAGAAAACATGTACCAAAGAGCGTTTAGTTAATTGGCCAATGGCGGAACAATGCAATTTAAAATGCTGGCCAAAAGTTGCTTACAGGTTTTTCTCCCTTGTCTTGTATACAATTATAAAGAGTCTGTATTTCACTTTCAAAATGGTCTGCAAAGCGTTGGGCTATGCCATCATCTGGTGCCACTGCTCTGTCCACAGTAATTCCAAGACGAACACATCCTTTGAGACTGAACATGGAAACTGAAACTCCTAAACACAGAAATGTCACGATTAAGCATGAGCATGATTTCTACATGAACAGCACCAATACCAATAATCAGTCCAATGCCAGAGAAAAGAATGACACTACACCTGGTTCTGTAATACAAGAACCAAACTACAATAACCTATGCAATGTCTCCAGTAAGTTTTAAAGATATCCAAAGTAGAACATCAGAGGAACGTCAGAGAAACTGGCAATGGAATCAAGCAACTAAAAGTGGAACTCACCTGCACAACCATGGTTGATTGGAAAAAAGAACATCTTAGTGACCGGCAAGCCCAAGAGCGAGATGTCGTTAGATGGGCCAACGATGTTGGTGGCCATCGCCGTGTAGTCGAAGCTTGGGGCCAAACATTTCTTGGCCAGTGCCAGTGGCATGTGGTTGCTCAAGGAGTGGGTGATCGCAAAGTTAAGGAGTGGCTCAGCAGAGGATTTTACAGCATCGGTCACTGCTGCAATGTCTCGTAGGCGGCTCTGGGGGGTCTCTCCTTGCAATGAGTAACGCATGAAGGAGAAAGTGAAGCCATTTTGGGTCCAAGAGGCATTCGGTCTGATCATGTATAAAGGTACCAGAAGCGTAACGTGTTTGTCGGTAGGCGACTCTGGTGATTCTTCATTGCACTTTTGGATGGCTCCGACAATGCCGTAGTGGAAGACATCATTGATGCAACAATTAAAATTAGAAGCGATGTCCTTCATAATCTGAAACTGGATGCCGTTTGACACAGCCAGGAGTTTGCGACCAGTGAGCTCTGGGCCATGGAGGGAGTTTCTCCCGGGTTTCTGGAGAACCACCTGCGCCACCAGCCAGGGAGACGCTAAAGCAATGGCCAGAATGTTCCAGATGATGTCCATAGCCGCATTAATCGTCCACTTCTGACCTGGATTGGCCAGGAAGTGGAGCAGTGGGTTGCGCTTGGCCAGGTTAGCGAGTTTTTCACCACTCTTCATTTTGTCCGTTTCTGTAAAACAAAGTCATTCTTCAACTCATGAGGCAATTGAAGATACACGTATACTATCATGTAAGATTTAAAACTCTGTAGGGAATCAAGTGGAAATCAAAATAAATCATTATTGTCAATTATCAAAGTGCACGACATACTAATAACACGCCATCACATTTTCTGCAGTTCTGCATGCTGCCAAAGCATTAAAAGAAACATGAAATTCTACAGGTCCACGATTAATGAAATATCTATTTTAAATATGCAGTGATAACACATTCGTGGAGCTAGTTGTACTAATCTGTTGATGAACTGTAGTCCATTCTAATACACATTAATTATTTTTATAATGGTTTTACTGGATTTTTCAAGAAGATAAATAGAAATTTTAATTTCTTGGGAACTTAACAGCTGTTAGCGGAATTGAATTCTTCCTCTTACGAAGTCTTGCAAATGTATTCATTTTTTCAATGATTCGCATTGCAAATTTTGCTTTTACAAACATGGTAAGTGCATAATATCGCGTTTTCTGATTATTCGTTGTCTCCACATGACAGCACTTTAATGAAATTTTACGTCCGGTATCATTTACTACCAAAATGACGCGAGGGCATGGCGAAGAAACCAAACCAAGCGGAAGAAAGTCCATTTCAATGCATTTATAAATGTTATTGAGAAACAAAATGATGTTCTGAAAATCTTTAGAAGATTGTCGCGATTTTGGAGGATTAACCATGCTCATTTGCCCAAGCATTGTGACTTTGCCATAATTCCATGGGCCATGTTCATGTGTGCGCTTATGCAAACAGGTGGTTGCAGAATTTAGCATCGTAAGACATTTCATCGACGCTAAAGGGTGCAGGACATTCATTCATCTTTGGAAAGGATTGAGAGATTCATGACCAGGCTTACCGCTGATTCTTGTACTGGGATTCCCATCCAACATCGTGTTGCAGACGACTAGAAGGTTCATGCCATCAGCCAGGCTGTGGTGCACGCGGTACACCACTGCGCATTCGCGGTCTGCCACTTTGGTGGTCATTTTGGCAATTACCAGAAACTCCCAGGGTGCACGGTCCTGGGGTAAGGGTGTATGGGAGATCCTCTCGATCATCTTCACCAGGGCCAAGTCGTCGACATAAGTTTCTCCATGCATGCGGATGTGCTGGTGGATGTCGAAACGTTTGTCCGGGACCCAGACATAGAAACCGAATCGGCGCTCCACCTTCTGCATCCATCTCTTATTGATCAAGCGTCCTGTTTCTGAATCCCGAGCCCGGAGGATCCCGTTTAGGAAGCGCTTCCGCGACTCATCCATGTCCAGGTTTCCCTGGAGTACCATGCCAACGGTGATGGTCGTGGGACACTCAGGCTGAGTGAAGTACGTGGAACTGGAGTACTGCAGCGTGGCGTCCATACCGGACAGCAGGTCCAGAGGTTTGCCAGTGATGAGGAGCCTCCAGAGGTTGACCAGAAGCAGTCTCACATTGGACACTAGCAAGGTTATGGTGCCGCCAGTAAGCAGCAGCAGCCCGTAGGCGTAAGTTAGTATTGCCGATATGACGTCCATCAAAGCCATTGATAGAAAACCAAAGAATGTACCACAACAGATTTAGGAAGTTTTTTTTTTAATTTGACTCTGGGTCCCTAAAGAGCATCCAGCCAGTGATGTGGCATAAGTTGGAGTGTCTTTGCGTTGAATCCGGTATATAAAAGATTTCCATCTGGGCACATGACCGAGGTCTTGGAGAAAGACCATGAGCACGTGCTTTTCATGGCCACCGTAATTTTAATTGTTTTAGTTAATATAGAAATCATCAAATCGTTCCATGTGACGTGCTAAGCACCAGTGAGAGAAGCCATCAAAGTCATAATCAGTAGGTGGTTCCATAACCAAAATGACCATAAATAGACTCCCTCATGTTAATTCCTTAAATTAACGTTTAATCAGTATGTAAATAAATAAGGTATGATAAGATGGCATGCTGATCCAGACGACTAATCCAAGGGACGCCAAGTCACTGCATGCGTAGCTAATAAACAAGCATACATTGTTAATCATTAAATGTAATAGAAATCACCATTTATTCAGAAACAGTGTATTGTAACGTGTGGGAATTATTAATGCGAATAATAAATTATGCATCATGTATGCCTTCCATGAGAAACTTTTCGTATTTAGTGTCCTCTATTGAGCAATCAAACTAATTCAACGTCATATTGTATGATAGAATATTATTCCTTTTCCACTTTATTCCATCAAATTCCTTCAAATTTACTCCAAAATGAAGGAACCTTCCGTATTTCACACATGTCTCATACATGGGATAGCGGTTATGCTATCAGCTTTTCTATCTTTTCTGTCTGGACTGTGGTTTTCCATGTTTTCCACAGTTGTTTCCAAGCAAATACCAACTTAAAAAAACAGCAGTAATTGGAATTGAGTGTGACCGCTATTAAAAAACAGTGCATTAGAAGGACACAGTATTCCATTAATTGTATGGTGGTATTCCATTATTTTTATGGAAGTGTTCCCTCACTATCACAGTAACACATTTACGGTAATCCGTACATTTCACGGAAAGATCTCGTAATTCTGCTGCCGGTACTTTTCTGTACCTTTACTGTACCTTTCCCACCCTTGATTTAAACTTTTGAAACTGCTGATACTTGAATATTGTCCAACTTGATTCTCACCTACAGAGTTACCTGGGTCCACAACCATGAGCAGTCCATCAGTCCATGCAACCAAAATTTCAGACTATACGAGAGCCTCCTCCTGATGGCAGCCATTGGAGGCTCACTCGCTTACCTTTGACCTTTTCTGCGGGTGTTCCGTCGAGCAGTGCGTTGCAGACAAAAAGCAGGTTCATGCCGTCGGCCAGGCTGTGGTGACAACGGTACATCACGGCAGACTGCTCTTCCTCACCAGCGGCGGCCATCTTTTGGATCACCAAGAATTCCCAAGGGGCGCGGGCGACGGGCAGGGGTCTATGAGAGAGCCTCTCCATCATCTTGATCAGTCCAACCTCTTCGGTATAGGTCTCGTCGTGGCCTCGTATGTGATCCCTGATGTCGAAGCGCTCATCCTTCTTCCAGACGAAGAATCCGAAGCGGCGCTCCACCCTCTGGGTCCACTTTGGGTTTACCAGGCGTCCGGTGGTGGGGTTACGGGCCTTTATCACTTGCCCAAGGTAGCGCTGCTGAAGGCCAGTCACCTCCAGGCGGCCCTTTATCACCATACCGACCGTGACGACCGTGGGGCACTCGGGATCGGTGAAGTAGCTGGTGCTGGAGTACTGCAAGGTGGCATCCATGCCGGATAGAATGTCCAACGGCTTGCCGGTGGTTAGCCGTAGCCAGATGTTGACCAGCAGTAGCTTCGTTCGGGAGATGGCATAGACGAGTACGCCACCGAGGATCAAGAACAATCCGTAGGCATAGATGATGGGTGTCGAGATGAGGGCGAAAATAGCCATGGCTGAAGATGGGATTCTGGACCGTGGAGCTTCTTCCGGATGGTACTGCGACTGGAGATTGGCAAAGTGGAAAATGGACCAGCACCTTATCGCCGAAACCTGTAATGAGCCTTGCGTGCGGACCACGTGATCTTGTCCTCGGAAGGGTTGCCGAGCACGTGTTTCGTCCCATACCGTGATTTCATTAGCGAAATTGAAAATTTTAATTAAGAAGGCTTGATGAGTTTTTTCAGTTCCCTGTTGTTTCATGATGGAAGCATGCTGACCAGTCGGACTAAAAGATGCCAAAACGCCGCATCAGTTGCATATACCGAATGACATGATGTGGCGAAATTAAACACCTCCCCGAATGAGTACCTGACTACTCAAGTTGTCAT
Organism: Julus scandinavius; assembly: GCA_034696685.1. Lineage (NCBI taxonomy): Eukaryota > Metazoa > Arthropoda > Diplopoda > Julida > Julidae > Julus > Julus scandinavius. The sequence goes on along the minus strand of JAQGAE010000809.1, from coordinate 15,606 downwards.
TAGCATTAATCAGCGTTTTCAAGCCAAGATCATGTGCTGCGCATCGTGACTTGCTCCGGTCTTTTCTGAACATGTTCACATACACTTGATAAAACTGAATCCACAATCTTCCTAACTCTTCAAGGCACTGTTCCAATTACAGTTTTAACCTCATTCAAGTACGAGTATTTGTAAGGATTATTTGCATAGATGCCATATCCGACATAGATAACATATCCGTGTTATTTTGCATATCAAAATAGGTCATTTTACCTGCGCGCAACTTTTTTACACATTTGGTGTGCTTTTTTGCACATTTTGAGTTTCCAGTGTACAACCAAGGTTGCATGTATTCTTGAGCCTTGAACTGTGAAATAGCCATCAAAATAGTTTTTATTTCGTTTTATTATGAAATATTAGGCACGAATAACAAATTTTAGTCAACCGTTGAATTTTCATCCGTTTATGAGACATACAAGAGATTTCAAAAATTGAACGAAAATGTGCCTTAATATTACTGCCACCTAAGACTGCTGTACCCTATGCAGTCATCCAAATATTTTTCGTAAATTGGCAAATACATCGTAAAATTTCCTTATTGATAAATATAACACCCTGAGATAATATTGTAGAAAAAGAAGACATTTTAAACAGTGACATGAGTTTTGAAAAAGTTTCAACAGGTAGTTAAACATATTTTATTTCTAAAAGTTCACATTTTAGAAAACAGCATCATTTGAAATAGATTTTTGATGAATAATAGCATTATTGTGAAAAGATATTGATTTGCAGAACAAAAAACAAGCCCATTTCCCTTTCTTTCAACAAGCATCATGTGTTGCATTTTGGGATGCAAGGAGGCGTGTCCATGGCGCCATGGAGGTATACTATTAACTTTAATAACTTCGCTATCCTCTTATTCATCTGGCTAGGAAATTAATTTCGACATCCTTTCAGTCCTCCCTAAGATCGCTAAGGAAAGCTGTTGTTATAACGACTTATAGAAATTCGATTTTTTTTCAGCAAAAAAAGCATGATTTCTGTCGTTTCCAAGTGCGTTCAATCTATTATTAGCTTCCCAATTTCCCCATGCGTCTTCTTCAAATCCCCCTCCTCCATCGCCGCCATTATCCCCACCCGATCGCCGATTCCAAGCGATCGATGCAGAGTCTGAGAATTAACATCTCGACAGGAAATGCCTGCCGCTTGATAAACCTCTTAAATATCTCCGTTGGAAAAGCAATAATAACAGCGTCTTCCTTATACAAGACAAGGCAAGCACACACAAAAAAGAAAGTCTCCGGTGGGTTTCGATCCCCAAGATCCCCATTCACGCGCCGCAGCTTTGCCTTATCAGGTGTCGAGCAGACGCGGGTCACCATGGCAACGTCCAGAATGATTTTTCATAAAAATTCCAGGAAAACATTTTCGGGCAAACCTTCGGTCCAAGATCGGCAGGAACAACTTGGAAAACAGCAGTCAAATATCCAAGGTTTGATAGTAAGAAGTCCAAATTTGGCCGAAACTTTGACAAACCGACAGCAACATCAACCAAATTAAGTTGCCCAACTGTTCAAATCTCCAACAAAAGAAAGTAAGAGTTTTTGGAAAGCAAAACTCCAGAATGTCATTAGCCAACAAGTCAGCAGTAAATCCGATAAGTCAACAGCAATCTCAATAAGCCAGCTAACATTCAACAAGACTTTTGCTGTCATTAATTCGAAAAATCCAAAGCTCATTAGCAAAAATACAAGAAGATTTAAGTGAAATCTAAAAACCACGATTTTCTAATGAGTAGAGAGAAAATGTCAACAAGTAGACTGTGAAAAACTCAACAAGTAAATTGAAAACTGAACAAGAAGAGAATGAAAGTCCTCCAAGAAGACAGTATATGTCAAAAAAAAATTTCACTGCTACTAACACTGCAAATATATTTGTCAACCTGAGTTAATATCATTATCAAAAGTCCAACAAGTAGTAAGTAAACGTCCAAAATGGCGATAGCTAGGTTACCAAATCAATAAAATTCTGCAGTTACACACAACAGTAACTTGCAACATGTTGTAATGATAGTCCGAAATGACATTTTATAAGCAAAAGTCGACAATATAGCAATGTCCAGTAGCTATTAGTCAAAACTTGTTTTTATAAAAATCTTGAACGAGTATATAGAGCAGTATCTCATTCCAGAAGTCCACAGCTTACAAACATCAACTTGTTGATGTACGTCTTGTATGCAGACATTTTTTTACAACTGCAATGGATGACAAAAGCATTTAGTAATGCCTTATAAAATCAGAAATATTTTCCAAGAACCTGAAAATTTCTGGAAAAACTTACGTTTCACACAATGCATGCAGAAGCAACAAACATACATACAATGTGCAGTTGCGCAAATCGTGCGTTATCGAACGGTATATATATATATATATATATATATATGCTATAGTTCGAGGTCGCAAATCTACGCCTCCGCAAACGCATTCCTGCGTTTTTCCATGTCATAAGTCAATAAGTACTATTTATAGAGAGGCAAACCTTATTAAATATGCGAGGGTATCGATTCGATGCAGTGCGAGCCTCGGAGGACTCGTTTTAATTAAAACCCGAAGTCTTAGAAGTCGGTGGAAATTAATTAAGCGATATTAGCATCAACAATGTTATGACTGGAATGGTGTGGGGGTTGAAGAAGGAGGGTGATGGGGGTTAAATTGGCAACAAACACGCATCGGCAACGGCCTATTGGCCCGGGCGAATTCATGCGTGCTGCCTCCGAAGCTTTTCGGCATTAATTAGTAATTAACGTTGATTTATTTAGTGGCCTAATCAAGACTGGCAACTGCCACAGCAGGAAGCGATGCCACTTCGTAGGGGGGGCACCGCTTCTATAATTAGGGAACAAGAAAAAGAACAATCGGAATATTGAACAAACAAAAAATAACTGAAGACAAACGTGAAGAATTAAGAAAGTAGAAGAAATTTATAAATTAAACAACTCTTTAGAAGAAAATACAATCATTAGAAAATTGAAGAAAATCACGTTTTTGATGAACAACAGCGTGCCAGAATTCAAAGTCAAAATAGACAAATTTTAACAAAATCGATCGAGTGATTGTAAATCTAATGTTTACATCATTTCCCAAGTTCTCGAATAATGACAGCCATCACAAAATTTTCAATTTCCGCCGCTTCATAATCAGTTTGCATGGAAAAATTGCACAATTACTGTGAATCCCATGAAGATCGACAGAGTACGAGTACACGGACATCTTCTGCCGAATTAACAGGTCGACAGAAACCTCATGAAGCTGTTGGTATGGTAACGAAATATGTTAATGATCTGCCTAAAAATAACCATAATTTGGAACTTACCTTGTCGAAGATGTCTTCAACGCCCAAACCAGAGCTTGGTTGGGAGGATGCTGTGGGTTCCTTTCGATCCAGGAAATCGTACTCTTGAGATCTCAAGGATGAACGCTAGACCAATGGGAAACGATCTTAGGAAGTCAAGGTGACATGGGGTTCACGGATACGCACTCATGGGATTCGACGTGACCTTTTCAACAATGATCTAACACAGGAACCCTCAACCATGACCACGCTTAGTAGACGGGTTTGGCGTCCGCGTTTGCTTCCGTTGGCGGGAGTCAAAGTTCAGAGTTCAAATTGAGGATGGGCAACGTTGAAAGCTGAAGTTCAAAGCACAGGTAGCCTAAGAGCATAGTTCAGAGCTCAAGCTGTTGATGAGAGGTAAAGTTCAGAACTTAAGCTGTTGATGAGAGGTAAAGTTCAGATCTCAAGAGGCTGATGAGAGGTAAAATTCAGAGCTCAATATGAAGGACGAGAGGTAACGTTCAGAGTTTAAGATGCTGACGAGAGGTAAAGTTCTGAGCTCAAGCTGTTGATGAGAGGTAAAGTTCAGATCTCAAGATGCTGACGAGAGGTAAAATTCAGAGCTCAATATGCATGACGAGAGGTAACGTTCAGAGCTCAAGATGCTGACGAGAGGTAAAGTTTAGAGCTCAAGATGCTGACCAGAGGTAACATTCAAAGCTCAAGATGCTGACCAGAGGTAACATTCAGAGCTCAAGATGCTGACGAGAGGTAAAGTTTAGAGCTCAAGATGCTGACCATAGGTAACATTCAGAGCTCAAGATGCTGACCAGAGGTAACATTCAGAGCTCAAGATGCTGACGAGAGGTAAAGTTCAGAGCTCAAGATACTGACGAGAGGTAAAGTTTAGAGCTCAAGATGCTGACGAGAGGTAAAGTTTAGAGCTCAAGATGCTGACCAGAGGTAACATTCAGAACTCAAGATGCTGACCAGAGATAACATTCAGAGCTCAAGATGCTGACGAGAGGTAAAGTTCAGAGCTCAAGATACTGACGAGAGGTAAAGTTCAGAGCTCAAGCTGTTGATGAGCGGTAAAGTTCAGAGTTCAAGCTGTTGATGAGAGGTAAAGTTCAGAGCTCAAGCTGTTGATGAGAGGCAAAGTTCGGAGCTAAAGCTGCTGATGAGAGGCAAAGATCACAGCTTAAGCTTTGATGAGTGGCGAAGATCAGAGTTAAAGCTGGCGAAGGTCACAGGTCAAGTCATCTTGAAGCACGGTTCTCATTGGAAGGTCTCAGTGGCAGATCTTGAAATGCATCAAGATCTTTGCGGGTGGATCTTTTGCGGATTGGCACAAAGTAGAAAGTAAGAGAGCACACCAGGATGGAGTATTTGCATTCTGAAAATAGAAAATTTAATGAAATTTAGGAATATCATTACAATAAACTTTATTCATATCATAATCCAAATGTCTCCAAAGCATTCAATATTAATAAATATTCAAGCTGCAATACAACATTTTCATTATATGTCAGTGCCCCAAGCCTTCCATACATTTTCCCTATAAACAGCTCAAGTCTTACCAAGTTGTAAAGCCCTGCAGTCCCATAATTAAAATCTATCAAACTTATTCAGTAAAACGCATTCACTAAAACTCCCCATGATTTTGCCGAAATTGTTCTTATTACCGAATGTAACATAATTTACAAAAACCAAGTAAACATAATGGAGACCTCCATCAAGATATAAATTTTAGCTCCAGGGATCAACGCTGACCATGGTCCACCAACTCGCTCAAAAAGGACCGCTGTCACGACCCTGGGTGCCCCGTGAGGGGGGTAACAATCGCTGGGGCAGCAGTGTGTCACTCAGCTTAAGCGCTGGTGGCACGGGTCATCAATCAACTCAGCAGGGGTTTCCAAAACTCACCAGGATGGCGCTGGTTTAGGGCAAACCTGATGCCACGATAAGAACAGGGTCAATTCTGGTGAATTCTAGGTGGTCCACTGTAGAAGGATTTTCCTTTACCAAATATTTCACAAATTTTCAGAAAAAAATAAACAAAAACAACCTACAATGATGAATGAAGGACATTGAAAATCAATCATAAAAGACTTAGTGAATTGAAACTAATTCTGCTGATAAAAGCTTAGCATTTAATACGAAAATGCTGATATTCTATTGTGTAAAATGAACACATCATTAGATGGCCCTCAAAGTATTTGAACCTCCATTACTTAGTTCTTTGATGTATCAATCATGTTGCCAATAAAATCAATTGTCACACACTCTGTAGGTATATTAGATGCATTTTACAACGCCTTTTCAAAAAAGAGCATTGTGACATTTTACTGTCCTCATTGAACAAAAGCCCCTATGTTTATACTTTATAGGAATCAAAACTGTACTATGGAAATAATATGATATTTCATGACTTCCAATGTCTAGTTTCGATGTTTTGGAAGTAGCAACATTATACAATACTATGCACACAATATACTTGAAAACTATTGTATAGAAACCGTAAGTATAATTGACTGCTCAGTGATGACTGGAAATAACGATGTTTCAATTGAAAACAAGCTTTGGACTTAGATAACTTTCGATGCCCTAATGAGCAATTTTGTAGCACATCTTAAGCTCTTAATATTTCATTCCAGGAAAAAAACCTGAACCATGAGTGCATACTTTAGATTTACCAAGATTCATCTATCAGAACATATTTCGAATTTCCTAAACTTGCAATGTTTCAACATAAATATGTTCAGCAAATCGCAAGCTTATCAAGTCTGGATGTAGTATTTCTGCAATGATCAGAGTAACAAGGGTCATAAGATGCACTAGTATACCCCAGTTACACTGAATGATACTTGAACCTTTACTGATATTGAAAACGACTGGATAAGAACATAACTGAATGAATGCTCAGCCTCTTGTAAAGAATAAACGATAGATTTAGATAGCCTTGATGTCCAGAGAAGCAATTTTCAAACACAACCTTAAGTATGTTCAAATATTTCAGAGTTGGATGGACTCGAGCTGCTTTTGAGATGGACAAATAGAAATTTTTAGGACACTGAAGACTCTCCAATGTCCTGTCCAGAAGAAAAAAAAATATCCAGTAGGTGACCAGCTGCTCAGGGAGGTATTTGGAGCGAGATTGGTTGCCCTAAAACGCCCCCAAACGAGTAGAAAAGTAAGCAAAACAACCTGAATAAATGCATTGGATCGAAGAAATCAAAAAATCACTTGAGATCGGGGGATTTCAACCGGATTTTCGTGTTCGCGCATGCATAATAGGGTCTCCATCTTTATTTCCATCTTCGAGGGGGGAAGAAACACCGAATTGCTTTTATTGGTCTCTCGGTAATTTGTTTTGAAAAGCATCAATTAGTGAACTGACACGAACGCACTTAAACCGGTGATAAGGCCTGCGAAACCAGAAAAAAAAACTGCAATCCTCTGCGAAACGAGATTAAACGGCCTTATTTTCACTTATTAAGCAATCGGAAAACGCTATTTCTGGTGGTTGCAGGATTCACTCGTTCGGCAATAAAAAGCCTCCTCCTAATCGCCATGGCATTCAAAACGGCTGTTTTTCTGCTAAAACTCGTAAATTTTTAAGGCAATTTTGGAGATAAGCCGAGGAAGAATCCCACGGCATATTTAATTCTTATTTAAGAAGACATTTGGAATCCCAGGTGTATTTAAGTCTACTGAGGACGTTCACCTAGATTTGCCAGCGATGTTCCTCAGAATTTACCTTGATTTGACAGAGTAATAAAAATTCTCCAATTATGACTTTGGTATTATTTGGCTTTAACAAGGATATCACTCCAGATTGGCATGAGGCACGTGTATATATATATAAGGATTTAATAAACCTTCAAGATCCCCTCGTATTTTGCATATACAAGCTTCTCTTAGAATTTACATTCATTCGTCAAATATTTATTATGATTTTATACACATTATTTAAAGATAATTAAAATTACGTTTAGGTTCTGCCAAGTTCATAAGATAATAAGGAGATTTTACTATGGTTTCATAAAAATCAGTCAACGATAATTAGAATTTCCTTCAGGTTAGTAACCGCTGAAATACTGTTCTGCCAACTTCATAAGATAATACGGGGATATACGTATTGACACTAGGAATCAGACACAGACTCAGACTGCAAATCCAGTAAAGATCAAATACTATCGTTTGCAAATGCAAAGAGTTCTCAATCTGCAGATCCTCCAAGGATTCTTCCAAACATGACATCCGACTGCAGATCCACTATTTGAGCCAATTGAATCCAGAAACAAATAAAAGTTCATGCATTGTGGGACTCAGTCCACATGGCAATTGGTATTAGTATTTTGAATTATTTGGTAGTGTATAATAGATATGAAGAGAGGAAGGAGATTCACTAAACATGCCATCAGAACATCATACACTTAATTAACTTTCCATCCAAGTTTAAAATCTCAAAATTGTAGGACTGAAATTCTGCGCAATATGTAGTAAATGACTTCATACAGTACCGCATAAAAACCCAACAGACTGCAGATGAAAAGTTAGTTTCTTGGATATTCACCAAAGATTTGCACATCCATTAAAGATTCCAACTGTTTTCAGACCAACAAACGTTTTCATAAAATCATGAATGTAAAATGTAAGACAATGATCCCAGCATAGACAGCTATAGACATACTTTAAATTCAAATACAATATGATATTAGAGGCATACAAGTACTTCAAATTATTTATCCATACAAATGAAGCTGAGCTACTCCGTCACAGATCAGATCAGATCAGATTTAAAGTTCGATCATTCAGCAGATTCTCCAGGAGTCACCACACCGTCCTCGAATCATGAAAACCTAAGTACAGATCTATCACCTCTACCCTTAATAGAACTACCACCAATGTTTATAAGACTGAAGATCCTCAAAATATTCCATCATAAGACAAAATTCCTCCTGAGTGCTTCCTTCCAGCACTTCAGTGGCACCAACCGTTGCCTTCCAGACTCACCAGAGAATCCGGTAGTTTGCGCGACCAAAACGTTGGTAACGAGGCACCAACATATCCCCGGTTCCATTTCCCAGGTGCCAATAAGATATTCGGAACGCACGGTACCATTAATATCACTCACTCGAGATGTAAACGTGGAAAACGCATCTTTCGGAGGCCTCGGCCCCCCTCGGCGCGCCATCGAAATTGGATGAATGGATCAAGATGGTGGCAAGCCCACCGATGAAGATTGATGGCTCTATTATTGACTACGATCAGCACTTAGATTAAATTGCGAGTCATCCGTCTTGGCAGACCGGGTCCCGCGGCCCCGGCCCCCCTCATAAACACTCATTATTCTTCATTTGCGACCAATTTGCCGCGCCTAATAGATTGGCCAATAACGCGGGGGTTTGGATCCACACATTCCTGAGGCTTGATGGCGAAACAAGAAGCGGGACATAGCCATTCAAATTTTTTGAGAAAACATCAATGATGCAAGTTTTCTCAAACTTAAACTTGCCTCCTTCCAGGGAAATTTTTGTAAATATTTGTTCAAATCCATTTAAATGTGCAAACAAGTTGTTCTTTACCAACATATTGATGATGCAAGAGATGATGTCCTACCTATCACAACCAATCACAATGTTTGATCTGGTATTGTTTTACAAGTTTTGTGAAATGGAAATCAAACCGAGGCATTGTGCTTGCACCACTTTTTAAATGAATATGTTTCAGTCATCAACAGCAGCAATTCAGCGTTTGCTTGTAATGCTTAGAAGCACACCGACAGTTGAATAAAACAGTGTCATGTTATTTTGTCCAACATATCCTTGCCCTACAAGCATTGCACCATCATGTTTGCCCTACAAGCATTGCACCATCATGTTTGCCCTACAAGCATTGCACCATCATGTTTGCCCTACAAACACTGTAACATTATTTTTGCTTAATAGACAGAGCAGCTATAAAAATCACACAGCGCACAAGTTGTTGCACTGGAGCAGTGGAGGGAGGCAATTTCCAATTAAACATAAAGGGGAAAACCCGTGTCAGCCAGAGTGACAACTTCATGGAGGGGAGTTGGTGAGGAACAAATTGACGGGTGAAGCCCTTTCTCATTTGCGCTTGTACCATCGGCTCTGAACAAGCCGGTGTGCTAATCCTCGCGCTACAATGCCTATTCATGCCCTAACAGGCAGCAAATCTGGCATATCGGAACCTGATTGCATGTCAATTAGGTTGCCTTGGAGACGAGCGAGGGCCCTGGGTGTCTGTCGGTGGGAGGGAAGCATATCCGCGGAAATCCATGTATTTATTACAGCGTAGCAAGTACATTTTTTCCCAGGTCTTTTCACGGTACATGTTTTCCAGATGTCATCCGTTTTTCCTATTAAGGATCCCTATTAAATTCCACGACATGCTGTCATTTTAAGTGCACGGATGCAGGATTACAGTTAGTAGAACATTCCCTTCGAAAATCCTCTTGACTGTTTATGCCGACTTTTGGAGATCTGCCATCATTGGTTGGCAGAGTTCATGAGCAACAAGCAAACTATACATTGTATATTGGTGAATGCAGTATTTTGCAAAACGACGAAAGATATAATAAACACATTTTCATAATAGTGCCTCGTTTACTTTGCCTATTATATCCAGCAATTAAAACACAAGATTTGGTTAAAATAACGTAACAGCAAGGGTGTTATACACTGTAATGGGGACGGTTAATTTTAAATACATTATATATTCTTGAAAATTACTTTCATGTCTTTTGCCATAAACACGTGATTAAAGCTCATATGCTGCACCAACTGGAAATCTGTATAATCCAAAAAGCAGAAAAACTCAAATTATTTGATATGCCTCCATACAATGCAAGAATCGTGATGTACATTTGGAAAATACAAACAATTCTATATTGTATAAATTAATGGTCACGTGCAACTGTTGTATATATTCCAGACACGTCAAGATCAAATATGCATGCTAAAGATACATAAATTACTTAACATGTTAGTATCATGAAAATTGATGATGGTGTGCAAATTAGGTGGGGGAACTCGTACCAGTTAGGGGCTATTCAAAAAGGACCTCCCCAATTGGGGTGGCTGCTGGCACGTGGACACCATGTGGACAGGTGACGGTGGAAGCCATCATGGACGTCCAGTAATGAAGGTATTTTCCAGTTTTTGGATTTTTTGTTTAATTAAGTCTTAAAGGTCAGTGAAAAGGGAAATGAACACCTGAACAAATGTTCCCCCAGTCCCAAATGTACTTGAATTTTTAAAACCTCGAGAAAGTCGGGAATTATTCCTAACTTTGTGTTAAACACCAATTTTGTGCTGGAATTTCAATTAAAGATCAGGAAATTTTTGTTAATCAGAAAAATCTGGAAAACTGTTTTGAAATTGGCAGTGAAACGGGTGCTTGGAAATTTATAGGATGGGCCTTTTTATGTTGCAACACATTTTCCGGACACCCTACTTTTCAAAAATATTAAGGAGAAATCCTCTCCTTTAAAGTAATCGATGACTGATATTGTAGAAAATAATTAAGTAGAAAATTGAAAACGTCTAATCTCAAAAAAATCTTAGTAGGGTGCATCATGGGTAGACTATTTCCTATGAATCTATGGTTTAAGATATTCAAAGTATAATATAATATTCCATAAAATGTGCAATGAAAAAAAACTGATGAATATGAAACCATTACTAAACTTGAGAACTATCAAGATATGAAATTCACCCCCATTTTCACAGACATTCAAAAAGTTTTTTTCCTTGTTTTTTTCCATGATCCCATCAATCAGCTACGAGTAGGTACAACGAATGCTGATGATATAAATACAGTTCCATTTTCAGATATTTACAATTCATAACTCAAGTATTATTCGATGTAGAGCAAAGCACGTTTCCGCCAAAAATGGTCATAAAAACATGGGCACGCAAATGCAAATGAGAAAGGCTTTTCCGAGAATCCGTCTTGCTGATAAACCGACTTTCCAATTAATTTGGAAGCTTGTGTATATGCCATTACTTACCAACGGAATACTCTTTCCTGTTTTTAAAAAATCATGGAGATAAAATGTATAAAAAAAATCTAATATTTTCCTGAATAAACAAACCAAACTTTGAATCGTGCACGAATATCGGAAACTGCATCAAAGTCAGTATAGCTCTCGGAAATACATATACTGTATTTACAGTCGTGTAGACACGAATAAGGAAGGGGGAAAAAACGTCGCTGAATAAACAGCATTTCAGAAATTAAAAAAGAGGGGAATTATTATAAGCAAGATCCATATCTGGAGAAGGCAAACTCGAGAATGCGAAGAAAGAGATACACTAGTAAAAAAAATGGTAAAAACCATTCAGCCCATTCTATCTAATAAGTAAGATAATCCAATATCATGATGGAGTGAGACCCGACTTACAAGGGTCTATGAAGATTGCATATCCTTCAAGATAAGACTTCATTTCGATGATGAGAAAGGAGGCTGAAATGACGAATAAAGTGGAAGGGATAATAGAACTTTATAGAAAAAAAACGGTAATATTTATCAGATATTAATGAAAGAAGACACAAGAGCGCCAGGTTTTTCGACATCTTATTTTAGGCCTCGGAGAACTACGGTTATAAGCTCCAACAATGTCTGAATACTCCAAATTGAGCTTGGGTGCACAACCCAACATCTCAAAGTTCGGTTAGGAATCTAGATTGCGAATTCAAGGGCCCATAGTCACGGGGAGCCCATCATCACTAGTTGTCATGTTAACCCATGTAACATTTCATGTAACATTCTGAACAAGATGTTTCGACATGGTACGTGTTTTTAAATACATAGTGGCATCCTACCAGAGTTTGGTATAAATCGACATCCATTTTAAGATTTTCAAGTTTACAATTTGTCATTTTAAAACTACACATTTCTTACTTTCTGTCCAGACAAAATCTTCTTAGGACATACTGTATACATTCTATTAGAAATATTGTTTTTTATGCATTGATACAAGCTGTTACTGCATGTTACGAAACTAATTATCGCAAGTGCGATGAAAAAATTCCCAACGACTTACGGCTATAAAAACACGGCTAAAATAATCCATAGCTTCAGACATTCGCGTAGACTTTAAATTGCAAATTACAGAAGACTTCATCCTTTTTTTTTTAATATAAAACCACGACGAAGTCAAACTTTAATTTGAACCAAGACATTTATTAAAAGATTTTTTTTTCAATGTTCATGGAGGCAAACTGAGAATATCGAGACATTCATGAAGATGTGAAGCAGCTCATAGAACATTTTATTATTTACCAATATCGATCACTAGCACTATACATAGTAGCAAGCGTGTATTGTCTATGCCGGTTATTTACCAATCATATTTGCCAAATTCCAATTTTAATTCCTGTCTAGACATTACATAGTACATTAACCATGCCGTATATCTGCAACCAATTGCCGGGAGCTATTACTCTGATGAATAACGAGGATGGTTCCATTTATCACAAATGCAGACGTACCGTCTGTCATTTCAGGCATACTTGGGTCAGTCTGCCATTCATATTTTATAATGTAGATGTCTGCTTTTTTAAATTTATCAGAGCCGATCGCCTTTATTTTGAAGTAGGCATAAAGTTTTTTAGGTAAAGATACAAACTCATTAGTAATAAGGATGAGAAATGATAATGCATCCATGGATATATAGACGATATCAGTGAATGTTGCAATATTACAGTTAGCACTTTGGTTAGGAAATATTAAATATCCTAATTACAGGTCGCTTCCCTACAATACAGCACTGTGCTGCAGCGTAACTACCATTTAGTGTTTCCCTCATTTCTTAAAAACACTATAAAAAGTGTAAATAATTGCCAATGAAGACGAAAACAGTGGATTACATACACCGATACATACAACGATAGTTAAAATCTAACAACATCAGTGGATAGAGCACACATGACTTCCTCTTTAACCACATTAACAGAATTTTCATAAGTAGAATATTTAAGAAAAAAAAAATTGGGGTGGTGAGAAATTCTGGTCCACCCTGTATATTCATATCTGTGACAATTCCCGCTTTGGCCAAGATGTTCAATAACGTTATGAAATTATGTATTCATACATATATGCATACTTTTGTCCTGAATGTCAACCACTCAGAACATAATTAAGTTAGCAGATATTGGAAAACCTGTCAAAACTAGACAAACAGTCATTCACCTTCAATGCTGAGTGTAACTTTCCACCAATGCATATTTGCATCTGATCAAGAAGTTGGCCATGGTTCGTTCCTATAATTTGCTCTGAGGCTCTTGACCATGTCCACCCTCACGTCTGGCAATGTCTACAAGGAATTACTTCATGTTGCCACGTGACTGGACACAATCCTGAAACACATACCGACCTTTGCCAACAATTTATTCTTTATTAGATTTCCACACCTTGAAACCAAGAAATTTATTGCATAAAACACTATCTGGAGACGAAATAAACATGGACTCATTTGCCACGTTCAATTTGCCTTACATAACAACTCATCAGGTCTTATTTGAAACACACCAGTAAACCGTATGGAGTTCCTTGTCGATTTAAGCTCCCTGGCCACCCATCTTAATTTTGACCCGGCAACATTAGGTCTGTTCGTGACAAGCAACAGCTCATAAATATTCTCGAAATGCTGCAGTTAGAGTTTATTTTCCAAAATAACCTGCGGGCATTTGCGGAAATCCTGCCAGTGATTCCGCATCATCCCTCGCCGCCTCGCGTCGGTTGCACGCTGGCGCTTCTGGCCACCAGTTAATTTCTGATGGAATTTATGACGGCGAGTGGGATAATGGCAAATCAAGAATGGCCATTATGGTCGTGATTGCCTAATCTTGGATCAATGCTCGGCCATCAAAGACCCATGAAAAATAAATAAGAGAAACGCAGTCTTGTGCCTTCGGTTCCGACAAAGCGGTAGTCAAACTCCGTAAAAAGCAGAACGAAAAATCCATACCCATTTGCCGACGATACATCCGCGCGGAAGGCAAACAGAAGGGACCAAGTGCGCTGCATGCGCCGGCTCAGGCCGTAATGGATTTCTATCAAGTTGCCATTGATTGAAAATCCCCTCGCCGGCAAATTCGATAAACCGGGAAGGGGGGTAAACACATTATTTGATGAACGGCGCAGGAAAATGAGGACTTTCCAATATTAGCTGATATGAAGCCGTTGGAAGCACGAATAGCAAATAGCGATCCGCATCAATATCTGCTTAAGAGACACAAGAGAGCACGAGGCAACGTAGCTCCTGAAAAATCGGATTGCAGAATGACGAGCTTATACTCCATGAGCTCGACTGGATAGAAGAACCCCTACAAAGGCCTGCAGCACTTGTTTACAAGTTGCTTTTCAAAGTGCCCAGATGTAACCATCCTTTGCAGCAGAGCTAGAAGGCAAGGTGCATCGTGTGGATGATGCTTGAGTGCGCAACATCACAACCTCATCTTCCTTCAAAATCATTCATTTGAGATTTAAACAGTCAACCTTTAACATTAAGTGCAAGAGACACGAATAATGTTTTCATAATGTAGACATGCATACATATTTCAATCATTTCATCAAAAGACGCTTGAAGAACCAGCCATGTCATCCGTTAATAGATTTTTCTAAGAATATTGACTGGGAGCAATCATTTCTAATTATAATGGGAATTGTTGTTTATCATTCTTAAACATTAATTAAATATTGGAGAAATAATTATAGGCAACATCATTATTATTACGTTTGTATATCATTTTTTTGTTGGAACAACTGTATCTTAATAATTATAATTAGAATTGTTGTTTATCGTTATTAAAAAAAAGACTAAAATATTGTATAAAGAAAAATAGGCACCATTATTATTAAGTAAATCGTTAAGTTGATTATTGCCCTATCATTAGACAGAAATACACTGGCTTTATTTATTTATTTATTTATTTAATTGTAGACAGATCAAAGATCAGTACAATAACAGCACTCAAAGAGTAAAAAAATATATTGGCAACTTAGTAGTAGGGAAAAAGTACAAGGTAAATAAGGAGCGACATAAAGTAAGGAAGCATGGTTCAAGTAAAAAAGAGAACAGGAAAAGGAAAAAAGGAAGCCTCAAGAGGTTGGTAAGGAAAACAGAGGGGTTAGTAATTCTGGATAATATAACGCTTTAATGATCCTCTCCAATGCCTACATCCAGTAGCACAAGAGTGACTTGAACATTCAAATAATTTAAGACGCAAAGTTAGGGGAAGTTGGTTCCAGGATGTGAA
>JAQGAE010000808.1:0-29478 GCA_034696685.1 Julus scandinavius | reverse complement strand
GATTTTTTAAAAAATACAACGGATTTTTCAAAACATAAAATGGATTTTTCAAAACATACAATGGATTTTTCAAAACATACAATGGATTTTCAAAACATAAAATGGATTTTTCAAAAGTTTCAATGGATTTTTCAAAAGATCCAATGGGTTTTTCAAAAGTTTCAATGGATTTTTCAAAAGATCCAATGGGTTTTTTAAGAGATCCAATGGGTTTTTCAAGATATCCAATGGGTTTTGATCCAATAGATTTCTAAAAAGATTCAATGGGTTTTTAAAAAAATCCGATACATTTTTCAAAAGATCAATGGATTTTTCAAAAGATCAATGGATTTTTCAAAAGATTCAATGAATTTTACAAGAGATCCAATGGGTTTTGATCCAATAGATTTCCAAAAAGATTCAATGTATTTTTCAAAAGATTCAATGGATTTTTCAAAATGACTAATAGATTTTTACAAAAGATACAATGAATTTTTCAAAAGATACGATAAATATTTCAAAAGATCCAATGAATCTTTATAAATTCCAATTGAATAATAATTAATCAAAAGCAGGTTCTCAGATTTTAGCGATTCATCACTGCACCATAATAAATTCCAAGAATCACTGTGGATTCAAGAAGAATCCTGATGTAATCTAGGTCAATTCTTCTTCTCTTAAATATGATGTGCCTGGAGGGTATAATAATTTTTAATCCCACCCTTTATAATCTTTCATTGTGCCCATTTTTGTAGCGCCCCCTACATTTTTCAATTTAATTTCTGTCGCCAGAGGGCTGCTGTTGATGGATATAACACCCCCTCAACTTGGAGTTGGTGACCCGGGAACAACAATCCGAGCTAAGAATTAGCACGTTCACCCCCTTTTTTTTCCAACATCAGATATGGCCGCCATTGAGGAATGTGGCCTCCAGAGGGCGTCGACCAACCACAGTGGAGAGTAACGTTCAACATTCGGCATTGAACACATCCATCAAAGTAAACAACGGAATTTGCATGAGCATCCTAATTTGCCAGAGAAAGGGGTCACTCACACAGTACACTCACACGTGGCGCCACCATCACTCATACACAATCTAGTTCCGTTATTTATCGCCAGTCAGTGAGTGGTTGATCGTCCTTGCCATTGACCCGTTGAAACTTGTGGCGCCACCTGCGAGGTGCAATCATTCCAATCAATGAAGCTCAATGGCCAAACAATTTTATGGTCATGATCAAGCAAATAAATTTAACAGGAAAGACATGTATACATGTATTCCCAGGTGAATGCCACATACGTACTGTATATGGATATTTATGGAAAACGCCATATATCATCATAGACTTGGTTGGTTGGTTAGGGTTTAAGGGCACAATGGGCTAAAAAGGGCCCAAACAGTAAGGGGCTTGTCCTGAAGAGGGTTTGCACGATTAACCAGCAAAACGTGACATGCTTAATGCGAAAATTCGCACTTCAGAAAGTACACAGGACAGACTGCATGGGTCTCAGTTCTAAAGAACTTCTTAGGTATGGACTTATCAATTTATTCCCAGAAGGTCCTATATCACATTTCTGCCCATATACCACGAATGTTTTGATATAAACGGTTCTAAATTATGGAATATGTCCATATATCTACACGTATGCACAGCGTTGTTATAAAGTCCAACATTACAAAAGTTTGCTACTAAGAAACTCCCAGACAGGGTTTGTTTGTCGATTTTTAACATTTATTTCCCCCTCCCACATGGCAGCCATTATAGAGGATTACTAGTCCAAGAATGAGGCATTTTCTGATAGGTGGATAGGACACGACACTCCAAAACTCTTGTCACACCGATCTGAGGTTCCCCTAGAATTTTGTTGTGGAATTATGTAAAGGACAGCGTACCGTATTTTACGGACTGTAAGATGCACTTTTTTTTTCAAAAAATTGTCTCCAAAATTCAGGTGCGTCTTATACTAATTGTTTTTTTAAAATTGCTTAAAAATAAAGGTGCGTCTTATAGTCCGCAAAATATGGTATACATGTGTAGGACTCAACTCATTACTCCCTTGCACAACCTGTGATGTAAACCCCTCGGGTTGGCATCACCTCCTCTATAACTTTCGCCACCATCTCATTCTAGCCACAAAACAAAAATCAATATCCATACCTCTTGTCAACCCTCTAGACCTTTTTCATTTTCTACTATCCTCCACCAGTCCCCAACCATCTGGCTTCTATACAGAATAGCCAATATCCTAACTGCTGAGCTCTCCCATTATTCAAGCTAATCCCCCTAAATAGCCATCTGTTTCTTGTCATTTAATTTTTGTTGTTTTCTGTGACCTTATAATCCCCAATGCTGATAAGCAATATAGTGTAACCACTATCTCACTTAGCACAGCGAGTGTATGCTATACCTGATTTGGACACATTGAGAAGAAGGATAACTGGAACTGTTTCTTTTGTCCAGCAGAGGCTCGTAGCTAAAATTAGTGGGGTGCTGCTTTAGAACATTTTTAGCGACTCCTTTCAAACGGAGGGCCAGACTTTGGCCAATGCACGTTAGTTTGCCACTCTGTAAATCTGTCACACTGTCGGAGGGACAGCCCTCTTTCCCCCTTGTAGCGTGGTGCGCAAATTCCTATGTGCGCGTGCGCATGCGCACAACAGGCAAACACCTCGCCACTGGAACTGAGGAGCGTAAAAGTGTCATAGCTTAACTGCAGGGTGGCACAACAGAGCTTATTGGACAAATTTTGGACCCTCCGTTTGAAAGGAGTAAAAACATCTATTCTGCTCTATACAGCGATTTTAGGTATATGCTTCTAGTTTCATTTTTCTTTTTTTTTTCTCTTTGGGGGTGCTGCAGTTCAGCAGTGCCTATGGACGAGCCACCACTGCTGGTGTCACCCAAGAGAGATTGCACAACACATTAGCATGAAATTGATTACCTCTTAATCAACCTTCAGGACTAAGGGTGCACCTGTGGAAGTGTATTGACATTGTAAACAAACTTAATGAGTTTCTCTTTCAGTTCCCACAAACCATACAGCTGTAAATGTAATAGTTTCTTTGTAATGTTGGAACATTTTATGATCTGTTTGTAAATATTTTGTTTAATATGTAATACCCTTGTTAAACATTTTATAATTAAGGACGTTCCAACTTCCAGGCATAATTTCGTGTTATACGACAAAAATGTGCATCTCAACAAAAATGTACCGAAAATAATCTTTTTTTGCAGGTGTTGTATACATGAAATGGGTTCAGTTAACCTGAAGAGAAAAATTAAACTATTAAATAAGAAAATTGTGCAATAAAACCGAAAATTACAGTATAAAAACAAGCTAGTTTCAGTTCACCTAAATTTTATGGGTTAATTTTAAAACAATTAAAAAAATTTTAATACACTTTCAGCCTAGTTATCATGTCCATTACTCATTTTTATGGATCTTTTCATGGTCAATGTCACTTTTACACTACATCATCATATAATGTGTTAGGGTAAAGTTTAACAAGTTCATAAAAACTTTATTCCTGCAATGTTAAATTCTGTATTTCTCAACTAAAATAAATAATATACTCTACATAAAGTGGACATGTATACTTCATGTAAATATACATATAAAAAGGACGTCCTCAAGAGAGGGTGGGGGGGGAAAAGTCTGCAGGCATGGGGACAAGGGGGAGGAGGAAGGGGAATACACTTTGAAGGAATTTCGGGGACGTCCTTTTTGAATGGTCCTTAATATGGGAATCAGCAGGGGCACTAACGCCCTCCTGGTACGTGTTCCACCGCCATATTACTATAACCAGTTCATCCCTGCTTAGGGGCCATTCAAAAAATACGTCCCTGAAATTCCTTCAAAAATTGACTTCCCTCTCCCCCTTCATACCCCTTGTCCACATGGTGTCCAATTTAGTCCAGACCCCCCCCCCTTTCACCCCCCCTCATAGACGTCCTAAATATTTCTTTAAATAGGGTATCCAGAAAATTTGTTTGAACATACCAAGGTCTATCCTATAAATTTCCTAGCTACTAATTCCACGACATGTTTCCAGATTTTTTTGAGTAATTGAAATTTCCTGTCCACGAACAGAAATTCCAGCATAAAATTGGTATTTAACACAAATTTAGGCACAATTCCTGACTTTCTCGAGGTTTTAAAAATTCAAGAACATTTAGGACAATGGACACATTTCTTCCGGTATCCATTTTCCCTTTCACTGACATTTAAAACTTAATTGAACAGAAATCTAAAAACTGAAAAATACCATCATTGTGGACGTCCATAAAGGCTTTCCCCCTCATCCCCCCCACATGGTGTCCACATGCCAGCAGACCTCAATACCCCCTCTTGAGGACGTCCTTTTTGAATGGTCCCATATGGCATGCATACACTTCCATTGAAGTATGAAATTAAACAAAGATATTTTCAACGAGTTTCAAACTTGTCAAGAACCACAATTGTTTCAGATATGTCACAGTAGAATTTTTTTCCCCTAAATTTCCATTAGAGGTGTAGAGTTCATGTCCCCTTCATGGAAGGTTGATCTTGATGTTAACGGGGTACGAATCCATCGAATTCAATCTTGCATTTCAATAAACTTTCACGCTATCAAAATTCCGTTCGGGTAAAAACTCAACATTATGATCAAATAATTCAACGTTGACTATTTTCAGTGAACTTTTTAGGGCTTTTAACAATGAGGGGTCCACGTTATAAACCTCACGTTATTTCACTTAACGTCGTTCTTACGTTCTAAAATATTGACCTGAGGAATTTCACTGTTTTTTTTTAACATAATAATAATTGCATCGAATATTGTAATTAAATTATTGCTGCAATTTCATTTTTATTTTGACCACGAGGGATTTGAAAATTATATACCCTTCGTGTTTCGGGTTTTTAAGGGGGTAAACCAATGCTTACGTGGCTTAAAATTTGACTTAAATTTTGGTATAAATTTTGGTTTAACAGCCGATTGGACAATCATTATTTTATACCTGAAATTATAAAACAAGGATGCAAAGGTTTTATATCCGTGACGGACACACCTTCCCTTATATCCCCTCTGAAACTTCCATTTTAAAAACAAAAAAGAAAACGTCATCCCCCCTTTTTAAGTTTTCACAAAATTGATGCTGACCACTTTACTTCCTGGAATTTTTTTTAACAAAAATTATTACAATTTTAATACGATTTCCTTGGAAATAAACTCTGATTAGTTATTACACCACATTAGAAATGTCCACCCACATATTCATAAACTTGTATGTGTGTATATAATTTCTGTAATTTAATATATATACATGTAATATTAATGACACATATATTGACATTCTTTCATAGTTATAGATAAAATACCATATATTGTTATACATGTATTTTCAGACATATATGGGCAAATATTGGAGATAATTTGGTAAATATAGGTGATAATTTGAGATTTAATTGAAGATAGTGTGAGATTTAATTGGAGATAATTTGGCATATATTGGCACATATTGGACATAATTTGCTAAATATGAGTAAATATTGGACAATTTGGTAAACACGGGTAAATATTGGAAATAATTTGTTAAACATGTGTAAATATTGGAAATAATTTGGTAAACATGTGTAAACATCGGAAATAATTTGGTACACATGTGTAAATATTAGACATAATTTGGTAAGCATGTGTAAATATTGGACAAAATTTGGTAAATATGTGCAAATATTGGAAATAATTTGGTAAACATGGGTAAATATTGGAGATAATTTGGTAAACATGGGTAAATATTGGAAATAGTTTGGTAAACATGTCTAAATATTTGAAATAATTTGGTAAACATGTGTAAATATTGGACATAATTTGGTAAACATGTGCAAATATTGGAGTGAATTTGGTAAATACGGGTAAATATTGGAAATAATTTGGTAAACATTGGACATAATTTGGTAAATATCGGTAAATATTGGAGATAATTTGGTAAACATGGGTAAATAGTGGAAATAATTTGGTAAACATGGGTAAATATTGGAAATAATAATTTTCAAACATGTGTAAATATTGGATATATTTTAGCAAACATGTGTAAATATTGAAAATAATTTGGTAAACATGGGTAAATATTGGAAATAATTTGGTAAACATGTTTAAATATTGGAAATAATTTGGTAAACATGGGTAAATATTGTAAATAATTTGGTAAACATGAGTAAATGCTGGAAATAATTTGGTAAACATGGGTAAATATTGGAGATAATTAATTTGGCATCATTTGGCATGTATGGGTAAATCATATTCCATATATGGCAATATTTCATTTTTCTTCCACCCGGATAAATGTATTTCTTTATGTGAATCCTATTAAAACTTTTTAAAAATTCCTGAAACACAAATGCCGTATATCCATGAATTGTACGTGGTTCAAGCGGACATTTTGGAATCCTAAACTAGCTCCTTATCCAAATAACCTAGATTTCTTGATAATTTTTTAAGGTCAAGTTTAGCCAAAATTTGGGTAGCGCTAATGCATTCACAAGTTGAATATTGAGAGCGCAATTAAGTTTAACCTAAAAATGAAATAATTAAAGACGCTTTTCAAGCACCTAATTCCCGGTATACAATGCTTAATCATCCTAATTAAAAAGTTATGACTAAAAAAAGTTTACATTTATATAGTTAAACTAATTACAGTTTTTTATTAACTTCAACGTTTTGCTACCTTAAAATAATGGGATAAAATTGCTAATTACATTATTTACAAATTTAAAACTTCCTTGAAATTCAAGTAATTTCATTTCTCATAGCACCCGGGTGCAAAAATTGTATAGGGCCATATATGCCCTATTTTGACCAACATATAAACTTAACCTATGTTTGAAAACTGGGTGTTTAAGTCCAAGGGTTTGGCGCATACAGTATAGTATATTGAATTATAGAGATTATACAGGGTGGCCACAAAAAAGGAGAAGATTTTTCATTAATTCCTAACTTTTTGGTTTTTTAAGCAAAGTAAATCCAATTTTGCACAAATATAGGCAACAAATGTACGAACAAAACAGTTATTTCAATTTGTACTCAATGTCCTCTATCCGTCTGTTGCCTATATGTGTGCAAAATTGGATTTACTTTGATCAAAGAACAAGTGTTACGAATTTATGAAAAAGGTTTTGCTTTTTTTGGCCACCCTGTATATAATTTCTACACTTTGAGTTTTCATCTTAAGATATGATTGAAAACATGGCGTCAAACTCCAAGGGTTTGGCACACACAGTATAGTATATTGAATTACAGAGATTATACAGGGTGGCCACAAAAAAGAGAACCTTTTTCATAAATTAATATTTTTTTATTTTTTTTAATCAAAATAAATCAAATTTTGCACAAATATAGGCAACAAATGTACGAATAAAACAGCTATTTAAATTCGTACTCAACGTGTCCTCCATTCGTTTGTTGCCTAAATTTGTGCAAAATTAGATTTACTTTAATTACAAAAAAATAAACAAAAAAGTTACGAATTTATGAGAAAGTTCCACTTTTTTTAGGCCACCCTGTATATAATTTCAACACTTTGAGATTTGTCCACATACAGTAAAACCTGTCTAAAAGCATACTCTTGGGCGCTGTGAAATATATGCATATAAACAGGTTAATTTATAAACGGGTACATTTTATGCTTTTAGAGAGGTTCTGCATTTACACAGGTTCTACTGTAATTGGTTTCATGTACGTATAATTCTTCAAACAACCATGAATGTGCACTAATAAAATCATCCCTAATCTTGAGAAGTACAGTAATTAAGAAGGCAGTAAACGGTGTGTTTTTGCTTAGGGCATGAGTTGGCCTTAATCCACAGGTTTAGGAGTGGGGGTCACTATGCCTCGTGTTGGGTTTCAGAACATTTGTGATGCATGTATATAAATGGTGTAGTAGCTACGCCGTACCTTAGCTCTACCTGGTGACTTGGCAAGAAGAGGAACAAGTGGTGTTTCGGGTATAGTTCAGCAAGTGGGGGTCATTCACTCTGTTGCCGCTGGGGGCCAACTGCTGTTGCTGGAGCGTCGCAGGACAGCCTCTCCGTCCAACCGTCCTATGAACACAACCCTCTGAACGCAGCTACAAAAAACACTCAGCATTCAACAGGCTTTTTCGGCTTTAAATTTAGGAGGCACATGTGCCTTGCCATCAGTGGTTCCTCACCATGGCCATCGTCCGGGTGTGAGAGGGATTTATGTGAGACCGATGAGGGGGTGGCCATATCAGCTGAGTAATTAAAGTCCTTGGAAAAAGTTAACAAGTTTTTTCATAAAAGTTTTTGAAAAAAAAAAATTTTGAAAAATTTGTGCATGGATATTGTCAAGAATGGCATGGAATAAGTACAACGTGTGATCAAGGATTGAATTACGATTCAACGTATGGAATTTCAAGACTAAAGTGACCAAATTAAGAAAGGCAAGTTCAATTTTCACCTTTAACCTTTGTGGGTAGTAATAAGTTTTACAAAATCGAAAAGTTGATTTACACGTGGGGGGGCTTTTGTCTGGTTTGTTACTATGTTAACAAACTAGTTTGAGAATATGGTGGTGTTATAAGTTTTTAGAAATGGGATGTTAATCGGTTATAGAAATTATATCTTTCGTGGGAATATTATTTATGGATATATCTGAGAAATTCCATAAATGGACATCTCAGAAATTCAGCGTTTATGGAAATGTATGACCATATATTGCGATGTAGTATATGTCATATCACAAGGAATACGACGATAAATATGTTAAGTCCACATCATATATCTTTTTAGAAATAAATGGGACCTAATATGGCCTTATATTCATTTTTCTACCCAGGTAACTAGGTTTTGACCATTTTCGTTGTTAGGCTTAAAGGACTCTGAAATGTTGGGGATTCTCAGGTGGAGAATTTACGTAGGATCATATATGAAATATTATGTCCCATAAATGTATAAGATATGTACGGCCATATAATAATAATTATAGCGTTTTATAAGAAAATACGGATTTTGATTTTTGTTCAATTTCCAAAGTGGAAGAATTATATAGGGCCTTATATGCCCATATATGATATAGAACCTTGTATACCAATATGTAAATATTGTATAATATATAAAAACAATGTTTTATGTCAATGTTTGGAAGGAAATATGGCACATAGATATATTTGGACATAAGAGAAAGTGAACAATTAAGATGGAGATATATTGGAATATATGTGATCATTTATAGAGGAGCATGCCATATATATAGTTACCTATGTCCATATATGAAAATCCCACATGTACATACATGGCCATATATCAGGTATTTTATGTTAACTTAGAATGTTTTTAAAAGTATTATTTGTAACACATCAAATATTTAATATACCCATGATATGTATCGTCATACATTGACATATATGGGTATCAATTTCCGATGTCCATATATGGAATTTCACATATATGCCATTTATATTTTTTCCACCCGGGTATTTTTTGTTCTGCAATATAGTAGAACCTGTCTAAATGCATACGCATGAGACTGGTGAAAAATATGCTTTTAGACAGGTTCATTTATATGCACGAGTCCCACGTCTGGAGGTGAACATTTTATGCTTTTATAGAGGTTATTCATTTACACAAGATGTATTTAGACAGATTCTACTGAATACTGCACATACATGTCCAGTATTAATCGACACACAACTACATTACAGTATGGCAATATGTGTTTTGAGACATGGAACATACATAAAATGGTACATCCCTATAAAATATTTAAACCTGGGTACCGATCGAGCAACCCATCCTGAACTCTTTTCAATATAAATTTAATATTAAAAAAGATATAAAAAATTGAATCTTGATTTCCTGGCTACTGTGCATTTATTAATCGCTAGGGCAGGGTCAAGGTGAGAACTGTTTACTTTGCCTCCTTTACGATCACTTTGACATCGCGTTCAGTTTTTTTTTATTCTCTAAAGTAAAATAATTTATTATCTTCTTAAATCAACAATGTTAAAGATTCCTCACGCAACTACCGCTGAATTAATAACTCTTTCGTGCAAAACTTGCTATAAAGCGTTAAGCGAATCTTTTAAAAAGATTGAACATGTAGTATTTTGGCATTGAAATCACGTTTGGCCCTCCTCGAAGGCTTAACTTCCTTAATTTGAAAACTTTTGCCTCCAAGCCGCCAATTTTAATCATCATCTAGAAAAAAATATATAGTTGAGGCTATTTTCTTAGACACTTTAATTTAGTATCCTCGCCCAGATGATCATGCCCTTTCATTAATATTAAAAAATAAAAATCACCTTGGAATTTCTGAAAAATGTAGTTTCTTATTATAGATATGACACATTATATGGGAAATGCCATACATAGACAAATCAGAATTTGGACATTTATTGAAATATATACCTATATTATGACATGTCTGTCCATATACAGTACAGGATGGGCCAATATAAAGTAAGCCAACTTTATAAAAATCATAAAAAGGTTATTTGTTAATGGAATTTAATGGAAATTTGTACAAATATTGTTTTTCTCTTTACTTTCGAATTGCCCTCGTTCACGTTCTTTTTTAATGACGTAATCTTTCGAATTTGTCTTTCAAAATGGCGTTCACTGAAGAAGAAAGAACCGCAATATGTTTTTTTGCGTAAAACTGAAAAATTATAGTGCTAGAGAATTTTTGAAACTGTTTCCGGAGAAAGGTGCTAACTTTAAACACAAATTGAAATAGGAAATTTTTTTGTATATTAAATAGAATTTTCCTACATTTGCATATGTGCTGCCATTTTTAAAAAAACCTACAACAATACTGCATTAGATGCGATATTACTTCAAATAGTTTAGAATAAAAAATGAGACTACATGGAAATATAAAAAAAAAAAAAAAAAAAAAAAAAAAAACTAGGAAGTTTTACAAAATTGTTCTTGTCAATGTTAAGCAACTTTTAAAATAATTAAAAAATGGCACAATTGAATACACAATTAAATACGAGTGGCGGTCAAAAAGTCTTGCATATTCGTTTATTATTCGAAATCCAGATGTTGTACAAAAAAACTGAAATGGCCATTTGAAAGAGCCGGAAAATTTGGCTTTAGGTCACTACATGGCGTCAAAATTCACGCAGAATTTCGAACGAACTATCAGAAACAAAATGGCGCCACACATAGCCAACATAACGCATTTTATGAGAAGGGTACAATCAATCTCATCAAAAGTTGGGTTAAATGTGGCGACAAACTCGGGTCCTACATTGAAAAATGGCCAATTTCCTGCTCGTTAAAATGGCCATTTCAATTTTTTTTAAGACATCTGGTTTTTGAATAATAAACGAATATGCAAGACTTTTTGACCGCCCTTCGTATGTTACCGAGTGTATTTTATTATTGTTGTTTTATGGTAGTCCTGACCCTTATGAAATGTAAGTTTCCATAAAATATAGATTTCCAACACCTTTAGCTGTCATGCAACTCCAAATTATTGCACTGGCAGGAAACTTATCAAAACTTTTTTACACTTATTGACAGTGAAAACCGCAATTCAAATGCATTTAATTGATGAATAAAGATTTGAAGTATAATATTTGTATTTTTTGTTCATTTTCAGGATGTACAATGAAGAGATTCCACTTAGTATTTTTCATGTACATTGTCGTCGTGCTTTGTGATCAACTTGCACCCATATTAGCAGCTCGAGAATTTCGAGGTAGGACACATACACATGCTACTTTGGTGTGTCCAGAAGTGTTTGTGAAACACATGCCGAAAAACGGCCATTTTCTGACACATTTCGATGTTTCTGGCGATCGCTCAAAAGGCGGTCTGGATCAAAGGAAATTTGCGACACATGTTTCGAAAAAACATGCTAGAAACTTTGTTTCAGTGTTTCTTGTGTATGTTTTAAGTGTTTGTGTATGTTTCCTCTGGTGCATACTGACCTTAAGGTGAGTATGCACTAGGGGAAACATCAAACAGAAACACGAAACGCTGAACACAAACTTCCAGCATGTTTTTCTCAACATTTTTTACCCAAATTTCTGAGAAATTTCATGACGTTGACCACGTGCTTTCCATTTAAAAACAACGCCATCCTGTATAGTTCTTGGTAAAAGCGTCTTGAACATGAAACATTTTTTCCTTTGACCGGACCGCATCTTGAGCGATCGCCAGGAAACATCGAAATGTTTCCTGAAACAATTTTGCAACAAACGTTTCACAAAACTTTGGGACACACCCAAGGAAACAAACGCCTGTCCATGTTTCTGTTTAATGTTTCTAGATGTTTCCTCTAATGCATACACACCGTTAAAGAACTAAAGAAAAAGTAAATAATTGAATTACAGCTTATCAGAAAAAAATCCTGAGAAGGTGTTTTTGAAATTCTCCATGAATTTCATCTTAAAAATCAGCAGTTAAAATTTCTTACAAATGAATGTCATGCATTTCAATGCAACCAGGAAATAAGATGAAAATCTTACAATTTTAACGGGGTAACGGAATTTTTTTATAACTTATTTCAAGTTTCCTTTAAAAAAACCCATCACAGGATCAATTTTTTTTATTCGTCTTCCATCACTAATCGAGCAAGTACATGTAGGTGTACTTTTTTAGGGTCAGTACCCACACATAAATAGCATTCATGCTTAAGCATAATAGTATTGACCTTGTCATTATACGGCTTAATTCAACCAAATCTATCTAAATCACAGAATGTTTGACCATAAAATCAGTTTTGTCAGTTTTTTACATTAACATGGAAATCAACATTGCTTATAAATTACATGCTTTATTCAAATATGTCTAGATAAAGTAAAGTTATTGTATTTTTATGTTAATCAGTCTGATATATGAAACGTCATGCTAAGTTACAACCTAACCATGAATGAATAACTTTTTTAAGAAATTCCGGGTGCAAATTCATATAAAATTTTACATATTTCAAATTTTTTCTTGTTTAAGTTTTCTGCAATAACGTTCAATTTTTCTGCAATAACGTTTACATTTTCTGCAGTAACGTTCAAATTTTCTGCAATAACGTTCATTTATTCTGCAATATCGTTCAAGTTTTCTGCAATAACGTTCAAGTTTTCTGCAATAACGTTCAAATGTTCTGCCATATCGTTCAAGTTTTCTGCAATAACGTTCAAGTTTCTGCAATAACGTTCAATTTTCTGCAATAACGTTGACATTTTCTGCAATAACGTTCAAGTTTTCTGCAATAACGTTCAATTTTTCTACAATAACGCTCAAATTTTCTGCAATAACGTTCATTTATTCTGCAATATCGTTCAAGTTCTCTGAAATAGCGTTCAAATTTTCTGCAATATCGTTCAAGTTTTCGGTAATAACGTTCAAATTTTCTGCAATAACGTTGACTTTTCTGCAATAACGTTCAATTTTCTGCAATAACGTTCAATTTTCTGCAATAACGTTCATTTATTCTGCAATTACTTTCAAGTTTCTGCAAAAACGTTCATTTATTCTGCAATATCGTTCAAGTTTTCTGCAATAACGTTCAAATTTTCTGCAATAACGCTCAATTTTCTGCAATAACGTTCAATTTTCTGCAATAACGTTCATTTATTCTGCAATTACTTTCAAGTTTCTGCAATAACGTTCATTTATTCTGCAGTATCGTTCAAGTTTTCTGCAATAACGTTCAAATTTTCTGCAATAACGCTCAATTTTCTGCAATAACGTTCAATTTTCTGCAATATCGTTCGAATTTTCTGCAATACAAGTGAAATCTTTCTGGACCCAAACGTACAATATTTCACTGTATACTAATGCAGACAATTTTCACTTTCGTTGCAGAATAATTGAAATTATGCTACAGAAAACTTGCATTTGAAACGTTTTCTGTAATAAATGTCCAATTATTTTGCAGTAAAAGTTATATTTTCTCTAATTGATTTACCTCTACAATAAAAACACAATTTTCTGAAGTAGCTACCAGATATATATCTTCTGCAAATAAATTTCAGTTTTTCATAAAATTTTACATTGTTTAGCAGAACTCGCATGAGCCGCTCCTCTTTTTAAAAACAAAAGCGTTTGATAAATGTGAGTCCAAATCCCATTTAAGTGAAATTTGATTCAGACCAACAATAAGAGAAAAAGGTGAATGACCATCTTTTCCATTTGCAACTTTTTCAACGGCACAAACGAGAAGATAAAAGTTAATGCTGGATTTTTTTGGTTTTTTGGTCGAAAGGGTAAAAAAAACCATGCAAAAACCCTTATTTTTGTTCAAGCTTTTATCTTTTGTGTAGCCCTTCCCAAATAAGTTGAGGTATCACAAGAGAGAGGGAGGGGAAGCAAGTTCACCCCTGGACGTGACTATCTCTGTATTTTACCAGAGGGAAGTAAAATGGCCGACACACCAAATAGACCAATCAGGAATTCGGCCATTGCATACTCTGGGGCAGTTTGACCTCTCAATGTGGGTCACGTCTAACAAAAAATAGCGGAATTGCGTAGTTTCGGTTAGTCATTCTATCACAATGTTCATCTTGACCGTTTACCCATTTTGGAAAGTTTTAGGCCCATTTGGGACATGACAATGTAGGTTCATTCGTGACCTTACAAATATGACAATGTATGGTCATTAATGACCTGGCATGACAATGTAGATCCATTGCATTGTATGTCCAATTATGACCTTGCATGACAAATGTAGGTCCATTTGTGACCTGGCAAATATGACGATGTATGTCCATTAATGACCTGGCATGACAATGTAGATCCATTTGGGGCATGACAATGTATGTCCATTTATGGCCTGGCGTGACAAAGTATGTCCATCAATGACCTGGCGTGACAATGTAGGTCCATTTGTGACCTAGCTGGCATATATGACAATGTAGGTCCATTTGTGACCTGGCATGACAAGGTAGATCCATTTGGGGCATGACAATGTATGTCCATTTATGGCCTGGCGTGACAAAGTATGTCCATCAATGACCTGGCGTGACAATGTAGGTCCATTTGTGACCTAGCTGGCATATATGACAATGTAGGTCCATTTGTGACCTGGCATGACAAGTTAGATCCATTTGGGGCATGACAATGTATATCCATTAATGACCTGCCATTGCATTGTTTGTCCATTAATGACCTGGCATGACAATGTAGGTCCATTTGTGACCTGGCATGACAAGGTAGATCCATTTGGGGCATGACAATGTATGTCCATTTGTGACCTGGCAAATATGACAATGTATGTCCATTTATGGCCTGGCGTGACAATGTATGTCCATCAATGACCTGGCATGACGATGTATGTCCATTTGTGACCTGGCGTGACAATGTAGGTCCATTTGTGACCTAGCTGGCATATATGACAATGTAGGTCCATTTGTGACCTGACATGACATTGTATGTCCATTTGTGACCTGGCATATATGACAATGTATGACCATTAATGACCTGACATGACAGTGCATGTCCATTTATGACCTGGCATGATAATATATGTCCAATTATATCCAGGCACATCTCCATATATCTACCTGACATATATGACCATTACAACATATGACATTGTGTCATTCGAACACCCTGTATATCTTCTGTTTTAAACACTGCAAAAGCCAGGGTTCAACGAAACCTTGAAGTCATTTCCTACATTTATGATTTTTTCCATCTGGACTACAATGTGCAATCAAGTAGAATGAATATGTGCGGTTAAATGGAAAGTTTGTTCATCCCTAAAAATATAATAATACTAAAAAAAAGTTAATTTCACTTTTACGAACAATGCACGAATTGTACTTGTATGTGGACTCGGCTAACCCTTGCATCCAAAATTTCTTCAGATGACACTAACTTCCATTTCAATCATTGTGTTGGGAATCAAGTGAAACATAAGCGTAAAATGTGGATACTTTAAGCCATTTTTTGGTATTTTTGGTGTATTTTTTGAAGTCTGAAAACCGTATGATTTTCCTATACAGGGTGGCCACAAAAAAAGGGGGAACCTTTTTTCATAAATTCGTAACTTTTTTGTTTTTTAATCAAAGTTAATCCAATTTTGCACAAATATAGGCAACAACGTGTTGATGAATGTTTTCTTCCGTATACACCGTCATAAACTCCATATATGTTTCCAGAACTAGTATATGGTCCTAAATAACTTTTCCACCCTTGCAATTCCCTCAATAAGGTATGATCCTAGGAGTGTCTCCCCTTGTATCCAATTGGAATTTCAACCTAATAAGTAGCTTGCAAGCACTCTGCTATTTCAGAGGTATTTTCGAGGTATTTCCGGATTGAGTAGAAGAAGCCCTGCCTTGTTGACCTTTGACTGTCTGGCCTCCAACTAAGATTTGACACATAAAAAAGTGCATGGAGGTACCCCTCACCACATCTTGTTTTTAAGGCGTTTTGATTTGAGGGAGAGATAGAAAACATGGCTGAAATTCAGAGAAACAGGTGGATTATCAGTTTCATTCATTTCAGGAATAGTTTGCGGGTCTTTAGGGCACAAAACTTCCGATCCCATTACACGTGTTTAACTTGTCTTTATTAACTTTAAAAAAAAATAGAGTTGAACAAAAAAACCAGTTCTGTGTACTGTGTAGTTAGATGCAGTTTTTTGCGGAATAATGTGGATGGACAGGAATGTACAAAGAATTGTCGTTAATTTGTAGAATTAAATGATGTTGTCATACTACTAAATTATTCTTTCAAGTTTGCTAGTACGAAATTCTAGATCATACTATATATGTATAAACACAATAATTTAAAAGCTACATATGGGCCATATTTGTCCATGTGTTTGTCATATTTAGCTCTTGGTGTGCCATATTTAGTTCTAATTTAGCCAGTGAAGGGTCATATGTGTGCCTTAACATGCCACTGATGGGCTAAGTATAAAGGACCATATTAAGTCATGTACTACCTATATATGCAATATCTTGTCAATGATGGGTCATATTGCCATGTATTAGTCTTAATGAGGTATAGTGATGATCCATGTAACCACGTATGGGTCTTAATTAGGCACTAATAATCCATACATGGGTATTATTTAAGTCCTGATGATCTATATATGGGCCTTAATTAGGTATAGTGAGGATCCATGTAACCACGTATGGGTCTTACTTATAAAGGTACTGTTCATCCATGTATGGGTCTTAATTAAGTACTGAAGATCCATATATGGGCCTTAATTAAGTAGTGATGATCCATGAATGGGCTTTAATTAAGTAGTGATGATCCATGTATGGGCCTTAATCAGGTACTTATGATCCATATATGGGTCTTAATTAGGTACTGGTGATCCATATAGTATGGGTCTTAATTAGTGATGATCCATGTATGGGCCTTAATTAGGTACTGATGATCCATATATGGGCCTTAAGTTAAGTACTAATGATCCATATATGGGCCTTAATTAGGTACTGATGATCCATATATGGGCCTTAAGTTAAGTACTAATGATCCATATATGGGTCTTACTTAGGTACTGGTGATCCATATATGGGTCTTATTTAGGTACTGATGATTCATGTATGAGTTTTAATTAGGTACTGATGATCAAAATATGGGCCTTAATTGGGTACTAATGATTCATGCATGGGCCTTAATTAGAAAAGGAGGTTTCATATATGGGTCTTATTTAGGCATTGGTGATCCGTACTGGTAAACCATATTTGAAACATCAAGTGCTAATTACGAACTACAGTTAGATCTGTCTAAACATTTGCAAAATTTCGATGGGTATGGGCATATGTGAGTGGGTATTAACATATATATATATATACATAGGCATATCTATGAAACGTATTAACAAACCTGGCCATATATGTGCAGATATGTCCAATTTCCGGTCCAGCCACATTTGGAGTGAGCCATACATATACAGTATTTGGTTTTCTACTCAGGATACATAATAAATAATTACAATATAAGCTTAAATAAAAAGCCCAGCAGAAATTTGGCTATTGATTTGAGTGACTTTGGAAACTTAATTTCAAAATTAGTTTTTTAAGGAAATTTGCATTTCAGTGATCCATTCTCTCGCATAATATTAATGGTCGAGTAATTATAAAATTAAATATGAATTCTTAATGTACTTATGTCCAATCATTGTATCCCATTGTAACTTTTCATCCATAATTTTTGTAGTCTTCATTATTTTTTTAAATTGGGAGCCTATTTCCAAAACTTCCTAATGTTATCCAACTGAGTCATTGTTAGTTTATTAGGTAATTTTTAGTAAATTCATGATTCATTTCACGTACGAATCCTGTTTTCGTATACAGCATATACATTTGAAGCATGAAATCGCAGGAAATCTCACGCAATGAACTTGATACTCACTTGCAAATTGACTCAGCAGGCAACATCTTCTTAAGATGGCTGAATGCAGGAAATTCATCAACAAACAAACAAACGAAAAAGGTCAACATTTTATAAGTTGAATTTCGCTGTTGTCATAAACCACACAAGTACAATTGGAAAATATTGTTGAAGGTTAAAAAAAACAGGTGGCTTCGTGAAATTGTTTGTAGTATGAAGAATAAGGAGGTAATGCTCCAATTTGTAACAGGACTTTAAGAGCACAGGTGGAAAAGTAAGTATGGGAAATTCCATACGTGGACATATGTGAAATTGGGAATATATGGAAATGTATGACCATATAAGTCCATACATGGTTAACTACGTCACGGAGATACTCGTATATCTACACTGAGTCATAAAAAAGTAGAACCCAATAAAAACATCACAACTTTGTGAAAAATTCTTTGATTTAAATGAAATTTGGCACATACATAGAACAATAGTGTAGGAACAAAAAACTTGTTCCGGACATGCGAAAACTCGGATATTTTCATTTTTTAGCAAAACCGTGCTCGAGAAATAGTTGAGCTGTTGCAACCGGAAACGCAAAGTTCATCGAACTCAACCACTGGCCACCAAACAGTCCGGACTTGAATCCAGTGGACTACAAAATTTGGGGAGTTCTCCAGGAAAAGGTTTACAAATCGAAGAGTAATAATATCGAAGACTCGAAACTACGAATTAAGAAAACTTGGATTGAACTCGACCAGCGTATAATCGGTTGGTCAATCAAAGATTGAAGCATTAGACTCCGGGCTTGTGTAAAGGCCACAGGAGAACATTTTGAGTAAATTTTATAATTCAGTTTGTTCATACATTATTGTTTTATGTAAGTGCCAAATTTTATTTAAATCGAAGCATTTTTCACGAAGTTGCGATTTTTTTTTAATTGGGTTCTACTTTTTTATGACTCAAGATTACACGTGTGTAATCTGTGTAATTCAATACACAATGTATGTGCCACGATTATATTCACACGCCATATATATAATTCTTCTATCCGGGTGAATTTTTATAATGTAACGTAACATAAAATTCAGTTTTGCTATTTTTTATATTTTGTTTCATGGGTCTTCAGTGAACTTGTTTTTTAATAAGGAAAAGCGTCCTTTTTCATGCATATTGGTGTACAAATTTTCTTATATTTAGCAGAACAAGACCATTAATTCAAATTAATAAGATGTTTGGGAAATACGTCTCTCGTATTTGGCATTCTCACGTAATTCAATGCTGGAGTGTGGAAATATTCACTGATGCAAACGAAAAACAATTACTAATTTCATTGAAAAGAATAATGGTAGCACTATTTTGTGTTCAAGGTACACAATTTTTTCCCTCTTTATTTACGTAAATAATTTAACAAGACTTTAAGATAAAAATACGAGAAGCTGAGAATATGTTTTTTTAGAGATTCCCTTCCAGGTATTTTTTCCCAAACCTTTCTTTGAACCATTGAACAATCTTTGTTATTTTAGAACAAAAGTTGAGACCAGGAAACTACATGTAGACATAGTTTTTGGCCACTCTAAATTGAAGCGTGTCAATCCTATGCAGAGTTCATGTTCATTGACCTATACAATAGTTGGGTTAATAGAGTCCATCTGAACTAATGACCTGCTTGAAACTTTCCAATTTTTAAGTGTTTCTTAAGTGACTGAATCCATGTACCCCTTTCCCCTCCACCCACACTTAAGTACAGTGCTTAAGTGTTTCCTTAAAATATGTGATTACAACATATTTAGGATATTGGGCCATGAACCTTTGTTCCATATCCAGCTACACATTCAGTAACATGGTACAGTGGAACCTCGGTTTACGAACGCCTGTCTACGAAACAATCGGTCTACGAACACCATTTGTTGTTTCGCTTCATGACAGTTGCTTTAGTTCACGAACACTTTTCTCTGGTCCGAATTTCTGGAATTGTTTTACTAGTTTAAGCAGAACATCTTCGTTAAGGATACGTTTTACTAAATACAGGTAACATTAAAATCTGATCACGAACTTTTCGGTTCACGAACAGGGTCAAGGAATGGATTAAGCTCGTAAACCTAGGTTCCACTGTAAATACTCTTAAGAAATATAAGTCCACGTTTTCTTCCATTCATCGACATAAAACGCCATAAATATGCAGTGAAGGATAACAAGCTCGATTTGTTATAAAACAGCTCCCGCTTTTTGCATGAAATGTAAATCGATATATTTTTCACCTACATTTAATGGATCAACAATTTGAACTTAAATTCGATTGCCAACTTCATGGACTTCCGCATAGAATGCAAAAACGTTTGTCTATGAGCAAGTGGAATTGTTCACATCCCTCTTTCGCCTTGGTCCAATTTTAATAAGAAAAAAAGTTATTAATCAGGGAGGGTCACCTGGATAAGGAAAAGTAGACAGGCGCGACCCCTACTACATGAAACGGACCGCCATCTTTGTTTAGCTACCAAATTAATCACATCACATCTTATTTAAGCACCGCAATTAATATAAGTTAGCTAACTCTGGAAGAGGTGTTCATAAATAACAAATCTGGACATGTATGGTTATGAATTAGCATATTTTGAATTATGTTTGGACACAGATAAGCACGTTTCCAATTTTTGTGATTACGAATTTTTGAAGTTATTGATGAAAAAGTTCCTTTTTGTGGCCACTCTGTATTTGTCAAGTATTTTTTTATTTATTTTTTTATTGAGTACCGTATTTTACGGACTATAAGACGCACTTTTTTCTTCAAAAAATTGCCTCCAAAATTCAGGTGCGTCTTATACTAGAAATTAATATAAAAATGTCCAGTTTGTGATTTTAAATTCCCCCAGTCTTAAAAATGTACATGACGATTTTCAGGGATTTTAAAGGTCAGTTCGGTTTTATAAACTAAGAATTTTTTATAGTCTGGCTTTGCAATCAAATTATAAAAATGGTAAAAATGTTATTTTATTTTATTTATTTTTTAAAAATTGCTTAAAAATTAAGGTGCGTCTTATAGTTTGTAGCATCTTATAGTCCGTAAAATATGGTATTTATCCCCGGTAGGGTAAGAGTGCTGAGATGGGACCAATGTAGGGTTGGGAACATGGGGTGATGATGAGTGCAAGTGGGTGAGGTTTGAGGACGGAGTGACGAGAACATGGAATAATAGTGATATATAGTGATATCTAACAAGCCCCGGAGATAGTGCTAATCTAACAAGCCAGAGAGACGTGTATGCGTATATTCTTATATTAAGGAAGTGTCCAGTACACACACACGTCCACACCGAGGTACCAGCCCCGGACATGCACACACCACTCAACAGACAAAGTGAGCCAATAAAAGCTATACAAGTGAGGAAACATAGTGAATGTGTTCGGAAGATATGAGAACATCAATGGGAGCGGCAGGAGAGCAATTTAACATGTGTATTGACGAGTATTAATTTTTTCCAAGCTGGGTTTTTCCAGGCCATAATTTTAAGAAAAATGTCATGTTTTTAGGAATGGGCCCCCTTATATAATTTTCACAAATTTAGCTTAAGATTATAATAAAGGACCATTAACCCAAATGGCGTGTCAATATGGAGGGGAGTGTGTTAACCATACGTCCGTACCCCTGGGCTGCAGCATGTAATTTCGCGGCTAATTTTACCTGTTAATTTGGCAATTTTCACATGCATCACCATTGAAAAATAATAGCATTTCACCTTGAAATTTCAAACAAAAGCAAAATACTAGGTCGTTGGCACTAAGATGTCAGTTAGTTGCGCATAAAAGCAAAGTGGAAAACTGGGGATTAATGTAGGGCAAATGTTGAATCGTTTACTAGTGGATAAATACCTTGATATGGTATCATGAGATATCAAACACTACCCCAATTGCAATTCTGCCACGAGTCACGAGTGATCAGTCGCACCCTTCAAATATTGCCTAAATGTTGCACACTCATCATATCAGTACTAAATGAACTTTCAATAGATTTAGTTCAGATGAGTCGAGACACTCTTTATCAACAATTACCTCGCCACTCTTTATTTGTGTCACGCTTTGTGAAGCTATAGGTCAGGAATGACCACCTACATTCACTAAAATGTACATTCGTCTTAAAATTCAAATCAGTACCCTACAGTCAGCAAATAAATGTCATATGGTAGAGGGGGTCGTACCCAATCATTTCAGGAGAATGCTCCTACATCAGTAGCGACTTAAGACATCATTGTTAGATTGAATTTTTACTAAATCTGGGCATTTTCCAGGAAGGCTACTCCATCGTCTAATCGCATACAAACAGAAGGAACAATAGTAAGCATCCATCTTGCCACAAAGCCAAGGTCAAAGGATTTGAGTGATTATGTCTACTTCTAGAGTGGTCGGTAGGCGTTAAAAATGTGGGAAACAAGATGAGAATTACGAGAAAGATTAAAATGTTTGAATAACCCTATTGATAACTTTTCACGCTTAGACCTCAACGTGTCCCAATTTAGAGAGTAGCATTTCTGTCACTCGTGGAATGTTGGTAATCACCCTTAACAAATCTGGCTGCCCTAAGCTGGTCCATCGGTTTCAAACAGGAGTGCAATAGAGCACTTGGATGACGAAGGCTTCTGGGTGTTCTTCTCACATGTCATGGTCACGCTCATGTCCCTTAACGGGGCCCGCCCTTGACTTGCCACCTTTCCACTTGCTCATTTTCTTGTTCCTCCCAACAACTTGTTCCTTCCCCCCTCCAGTGCCCATTGCCCTTGTCCACCGTCTATCCATAGTGCCCATGCTTCACTTCCCAACATCCTGTCATTGTTATTCATTGTTACCTGTAAATATTCGACCTAATCATATACTCTACTATGCAATCATTGTCACTTACTGTTGTACTCACTTATGAACTCACTCATGTACTTGTTATTGTAACCCCCACTGTTGTAATTTCCCTCCCCCCCCCACACACGCACCTTTAAATCATGCCCAATCACATCCACGCTGTATCCACTAGAGGCGCTTTACCCCTTGTGGGGGATAAATACTCAATAAAGAAATCCATCATAGGGTGAACCTGAGTAAGTGCATAGCCAGTTTACGCTACATTTCCGCACGTTCTCGAAATACGCGTTGAGTAAATCTAAGGCGTTGGTCCGCTGCACCAACAATTTTTGTGAAATGGTGATTCCAAGAACGGTTTTTGGTATATAAACTCCAAAATTCTTGACAGTATCAACGATAGCGAGTTGACACCACCCAGAAAGTACGCAGGTTGGCAAGTTTTCTGTTTACGAGAGAAGCGCACTACCACGCATTTTACCGGGCAGTCATCGCACCAATAATTAAGCCAGTACGACGAGATCGCCCCATGATTCTGTGAAAAACATCTGTCTTATTATATCTGCCTATTTATAATTTTGAAATTATTTTTATTTTCAGGACGAGCCTTTCGAATCAACCCTCAGCCCTGTTCGGATCGCCATGGAACACGAGGAACCTGCATGTTCCAATGGGAGTGTCGTCGTCGGAATGGTGTCATGTTGTCCACCTGTTTGGACAGGTTCCTCTTCGGGACATGTTGCAAACTGCCGAGTCCAGATCCATCCTTGGAGAAACAAGATGCCGACATCAACAAACTCACTTCGGATGTTGACAAGCAGACCAAAGTGCCCCACTTTCAAACTACTTCCAAACCTCTTGCTGCAGCAGTCACTGTCAACAACTTCCTGCAGCAGTCTGAAGATGGCGGTTTGGGCACTTCACATTTCGTGTTTTCTGGAGCAGAATTCAGCACTCCGGAGCCGATGTTCGACAAGCTAAAGAACAAAACCACTCCAGTTTACTCTGTACCTGACATTGACAAGATATTTCATCAGTTCCTGGGCAGCATTTTGGCAAACTACTCGAAAACAGAAACATTTGTGACTGAGACAAACCTGTTTGAACACCAAGACACTTCTTCTTCCATGGCTCCTGTGACTGATCAAACCGTGGACAGCTTCTCGGAAGTTGTTACTGCAGAAACTGATGGACTGACGTCAGTAATGGATGTCACTGGGACATCTCCACCTACAGAATTTGTGAGTGAAAACAGTGATTATGAAGAGTATCCATACGAAGAAAACCAAACAGTTTCCACTTTGAACTACGATACATCCGATGATGCGATGTCCAATAATGTCACCGATTCTTGGACCATTAGTGTTACTTCAAGTGCTACGGACCTTGACCTTGGTCCTTATGAAACACCGATTCCTTATGAACCTCAAGTGATTTTCGATCCTATTGATGAGGTTTCTAATTCAGAGGAATTGTTGGAAGGGCATCTAGGTGGCACATCAGAACCAACAACAACCAGCACAGAAACTCCAGAAACTATTACAGAGGCATCAACAACAACAACAACAACAACATCAACCACTACTACAACTACAACTACAACAACTGCGAAGCCTTTTGTTGATTATAAAAATGGTAAGGGAGATTTCCTCACCAAGGGCTTGTCTTAAGTTAAGGGCTTCTAATTATACTCATGATTGATCGTGTTTTGAAATGCAGAATTCACATCTTCTGCATAACTTTTAAATATAACCTCTAAAAAATTCAGATTTCTGAAAATGAAAAGAGTGGAAATAATGAGAATGGAGGTAAAAAGTTCAATGGTACTTCTTGGTTTCGTGTCAGTTCCTTAGAGAAATTCCTGAAACTTTTCAGCTCTGAAAGTCGACCTAATAACTCTCCCATCCATTTCTCTTCATCTCTTATGAAAAGTGTACATGTTTCTCATCCATTTATCAAATTTCATTCATTGAACATTTGTACACGCAATTGTTGAATTTTTGAATGCATGTTTTTTATACATTCATTAAAAAATAAATTAAAAACCACACAAACCACTTGTACACATTTAAGTACCCTCTATAATGACCTTAGTCCATGCTTTTTTTTACAAAAATACAGATCATATAAGATTGGAACTTTCTTATTTCCATTATAAGTTTGTTCTTGTGCTTCTTAAGTTTCTGAAAACATCACTGGGAACTCTTGTATCATGCAACATTTAACAATAATTATAGACTGTTTATGGAGTCATTGTCAATAACCATGCTTTTTTCTCCAACTGTTTCTCTAAATGGATTTAAAACGCCATGTAGGCCATACATGCATCCAGACATGTTTGCACATATTATTCAGACATGTTAGTAGTTCTACTGTTGTTACCTATTGTTAAATATTAATACTTTGAGCAACAATTTAAGTCGACTTAGGCTTTTTTTCTTCTTTGAATGGACGTAAAACCCCATGTATGGCCATACATGTTTTCAGACACGTTCACACATAATATTCAGACATGTTCCCACATGTTTTCAGACATGTTCACGCATATTATTCAGACACGTTCACGCATATTATTCAGACACGTTCACGCATATTATTCAGACACGTTCACACATGTTTCAGACACGTTCACACATGTTTTCAGACATGTTTACGCATATTATTCAGACACGTTCACGCATATTATTCAGACATGTTCACGCATAATATTCAGACATGTTCACGCATATTATTCAGACACGTTCACGCATATTATTCAGACATGCTCACACATGCTTTCAGACACGTTCACACATGTTTTCAGACACGTTCACACATGTTTTCAGACACGTTCACACATGTTGTCAGACACGTTCACACATGTTGTCAGACACGTTCACTCATGTTTCAGACACGTTCACACATTTTTTCAGACACGTTCCCACATTTTTTCAGACACGTTCCCACATTTTTTCAGACACGTTCCCACAAATTATTCAGACATGTTCACACATATTATTCAGACATGTTCAAACATGTTCACACATATTATTCAGACATGTTCACCCATATTATTCAGACACGTTCACACATAATATTCAGACATGTTCACACATAATATTCAGACATGTTCACACATAATATTCAGACATGTTCGCACATATTATTCAGACATGTTCACACACATTATTCAGACATGTTATCAGTTTAACTGATTTTACCAATTCATCATCAAATACTTGGTTTGAATTATAGATTTCTAAGGTCTTTGTACAAAGTGTACAAAGTGGAATCTTTGATATTGTCTTAGCCACACGTGGAGCTGTCACAATTTTGATTTCAACACCTTCGGTTAACAAATACAAATAACTAAGCATATTACTTAGTTCGTACACGTATTTACACCATAGTACTGATAGTATCAAACTGGATTTCGTGAATGGGCACTTCTGAGAGTCAACAATGATTATTGACCACTTTCATAAACATCTTGAAACATCTACAAAAAATTCTTGCAGTTTTCATCGCTCATGTTTTCATTATATCTTTGGCTTTTTTTTTTAACAATATTCATGCTTTTCATCACTCTCCACTCTCCACTTGTGATTCGTAGAACCCGATGTTGAGAAGTTCTTGCTCTCAACCTTCTCCTCCTGGACTCTGTGGCCACCGTCTACTTTCCTATCGCCAATCTTCGGCTCAATAAGGGACATTTTTCAGAATCTGTTAGGCAAAATGGCAATGGGTTCAAAGTGTTCGGCTGTAGCATGCGAGCCTCACGATGACCCCTCTCATGACCCCGATCAGGCTGATGGCGCTGCTGCTACTTCCGCTGACGCATTTCCTTTACAGTCCATTGAGGCGTGTAAGTAACCAAAAGCTTTCACAACGCCATATTTGCACTAACAATTTAGAATTCATCAAATTAACAGCATGGGCATCGGAAAAGGGCATATACAATCAAAAACAAAGTTAAGGTGGTCAAGCTGATCGGCCATCTCTTTCTAAACATACATACAATTAAGAAATTTCCAGAAGGCAGTGATGGATATCTCATGCTAAAGGCCCATACGCCACTAGGGGTGGATTGTGTTTAAGGGCCCTAAGGCATGCAACGCCAGAAACGACCTAAACATTGATTGGGGACACTAAAGGGTTGGTGGGATGGTTTGTTAGTTGGTTTGTTATGTCAAGCCTTCAAATTCATACTAAATAAGTTATTCAAAAATGCAACAGCGAACAAACATGTTTCTTCGACATGAACTTAAGATTTCCATTTCTGAAACCACCTCACACAAACATTAGCGCTATAGATTTAAGATTTCCATTATTCGCAGAACAAATAAAAACATGCAGTATGTGGATTTTTTCTCAAAACCTCAATTAATGACGAAATTCAAATTATTTTAGATTGCGGTGTTCGTCCATTAGTTCCAAACGGACGAATAGTTGGTGGGACAAGCAGCAAATTTGGAGAGTGGCCATGGCAAGTAAGTGAAACAGAAGATTAAATAAAATACAGCTTGTAATGCAGACAAAATAGTGTTTTGGCGGCCATCTTGGATTTCAAATGTATACGTTGGCCTAGTCCACACCAACGAAAGCACTCAGCAAAAGCAAGGTTTTTGAAAACATGTTGTCGATAAAAGTTTTCTTACCATGTTTTCGTCCCGATATTTCAGCAAACTTCTAAAGCCGCGTCTCCATTGCACTCAACATTGAACAAAAATGTTCATCAACATGATTTGCTGAAACAAATTAAGAAAAACAAGTTTTCCTACCGTGATGTTTGAGCAAACTTATGACGGGTTTTTTTTGTTCAAAAACCATTTTTCATCAACATTTTCCTGATCGGTCGTGAGGCGGTCTGGATCAAAGGGGAAAATGTTGCAAATTTACTGCGCATGCTCAGCCATGTGATCAGCCATTGTATACATCCTTGGTAGAAGCGCCATAAACTGGACGCGTTTGATCACTGATTCTTTGAATATTTTGATTGAGACAGGTCAGCATTCTTCAACATGTTAAGGAATACAATGTTTAAGATTTGTCTTGAATGTTTGTATGTTTGGAGTTTGCATGTTTTATGTTCAATGTTCAATGTTGAGTGCAGTGGAGACGCTTTCCGTGTTTATGTGTTTTTTGTTTATGCTCCATGCTTTCGCTGGTGTTTACCCGGATTTAGAAGGAACTTTTGTGTATTTAAGCTTTTAATCTTGTCTAAATAGGAAATTAAAAATTGTGATTACTTTGAATTTCAGGTCTTGATTAAAGAAGCCACTTGGCTAGGATTATTTGTGAAAAACAAGTGCGGAGGAGTCTTACTTAATCACCGTTA
Organism: Julus scandinavius; assembly: GCA_034696685.1. Taxonomy (NCBI): domain Eukaryota; kingdom Metazoa; phylum Arthropoda; class Diplopoda; order Julida; family Julidae; genus Julus; species Julus scandinavius. The sequence continues at coordinate 1,044 of JAQGAE010000808.1, read as the reverse complement.
TGTAATTACAGCTGCGCATTGTCAACCTAGGTAAATGTTTCTTGATTTTAAGGATTAAATCACAACAAGTTAAGATTTACTTACAGTGGGCAAAAACAAGTTACACCCAATAAAAAGTTTTTTTTTAAATATCATTGTTCAAAAAAACAGTTATAAGGTCGGTATGCACCAGAGGAAACGTGCACAAACACATAAAACATACACAAGAAACACTGAAACAAAGTTTCCAGCATGTTTTTCGAAACATGTGTTGCAATTTTCCTTTGATCTAGTAGATCGCCTCTTGAGCGATCGCCAGGAAACATCGAAATGTGTCAGAAAATGGCCGTTTTTCGACACATGTTTCACAAACACTTCTGGACACACTGAGAAGTTTCCATGTGTATGTTTCATGTTTCTAAATGTTTCTTTTGGTGCATACTCACATAGGAAATGTTGCCCACTGTATGTTTTAATAACCTTGGTGAAAAACTATATAGGGTCATATATGACCCTATAATATGACCCTATATTTGTTAATGGAATTTAATGGAAATTTGTACAAATATTGTTGTTCTCTTTACTTTCGAATTGCCCTCATTCCCGTTGTTTTTTAATGACGTAATCATTCGAATTTGTCTTTCAAAATGGCGTTCACTGAAGAAAAAAGAACCGCGATAAGTTTTTTGCGTAAAACGAAAAATTACAGTGCTAGGCAATTTTTGAAACTGTTTTCGGAAATAGGTGCTAACCTTGAACACAAATTGAAATAGGGAATTTTTTTGTATCCTATTTAAATACACATGTACAAATTTTCCACAAATTCCTTTAATAAATAACCATTTTATGATTTTTATAAAGTTGGCTTACTTTTTTATTGGCCCACCCTGTACAGTAAATTGCATGTATTTAAAACCACACATTGCCATGTTTGAAAACATGTATGACCATACAGTAGAACCTGTCTAAATGCATCCTGTGTAAATGAATAACCTCTCTAAGGGCCGGTTGCACCAACAAAGGTTAAGCTAAACCTAAGGTTAACCGTGAGTTAACTAGGAAAAG
>JAQGAE010000807.1:0-29487 GCA_034696685.1 Julus scandinavius | reverse complement strand
CATGACTTTATTCAAGAGGTTGATTATGAATTTTGATTTGATTCTTCACAATATTTTAAGAAGAAATTACTGTTTTTCACGTCCATCCACTGTGGTAATCTAGGGATGAGTACTATACGCACGTGGCGCCACTACACGGCTATCTCACGTACTAAATCGCGACCATTCCTGTCAATGCAATTTTGACTCATTGTACAGGCAGTGTAAGGAGGCAGTGGTTGGATTCAATTTGGATATATCTTTTCTGCTTTTCAGAATTGCATCATAAATGTATTGCTATGCGCTGGGTTAATTGAATAACTCAACCGATATACAATAACAGTGAGTTTTAATGTTTTGCAATGTTAAAACCTCATCATGTCTCTGAATGTTGCACATTTTGCGTTACCTTAATTAGACGGTACTGGCACTTTGTATTCAATATATATATAAATATATATTTCTATTAGTTAACTTTGAATGGCCTAAGTTATAACATGATGCATAGTTGAAAAATGGCCGTTTTCGTTTTTAATTTTCGTTCTGCCTATGCAGACAGTAGCCACCTTTTGGGCGTGAGAGATTAAGTGTTGCCTCGTTTGTATAAGTTGCGTCTGTGGGGATTTTGATATTCATTGAACATATACGATATGCGCGCATACGCGATCCCGTTTCAAAACGCCTTCCGCGCGGATCCTCACCGTCGTCATTTTCGACAACCTTCCGACACACCCGTGTTCCTTCCGGAGGAAGTTTCCGCGTAGCTGCTATACAGTCGTGTATATTGGTAGATTTGACATGCGAAGTAAGTCACACTCACATGATCGAAGCAAACTGTCAGCCAGGGCGATTCCGTTTTTTAAAGTTTAGCAATGACATTTTTCCTTGTGCATGTCTTTTCATAAGATGAGTTTTTCTCGCGTCCGTGAACTATGAAGCATTTGCTTCAGTTTCGTGGCACGAATGCCATGCAAGTCTTTGGCGTGTTGTCACCGTTCATCGCTGACTTTTCCTAAATTGTTTTAGCAGTGCTCAAAACGTGCCCATTGAGCGCATGCTCGCAGTCATTGTCTGGCAAATCGGTCCTTCGATTGAAAAGAGGGATCAAAGGATTGCCTCTCATTGAGTCGCATATAGGCTGGAGCGCCGTTGTTCGCCGTCTATTTTAATGGTTTTTGAGCTGTCAACCGTGCTAATCCCCGATGCAAAGCAGCGTGTTACTCTTTTCTTCGCTCGTCTCTCCTTGTTTAGCAACCGAAAATAAATCAGGAGGGCTTTCAACCCTCTATTTTTTCTCTTTTACATTTTTGTGTTTATTTTATATAAAAGGCAAATCCTTTAGATCGCACCTTTTAGTTTTGCATAAAAGAAACTGGGTTTGCCCCGCCATCCATTTTGCTCAAGCTGTATATGACTCTCCGTATTTTATGAGGCTCCTGAGATTTGTCAAAAATGTTGGACAGTGCTCGTCCAATTTTGATGTTTGGGACTATTAACCCTGTTCTTCTTTTGAAGGAGAGGGATTACTATCTCACCATTCAAGTTTTAACAGAAATATCGTTGAAAATGACTTGTAGAGATTAAAGGTGTGTTTTTGTATTCATAGAATCTAAGGATTTGTACAGGTGACAACCACCCCCTTTTGTTTGAGCCTATTCACCAGTACAATTTTCCCCTAAAACAGGTTGTAATCTGCACTGACCTTATTTTAAACTATATGAGACCTTGTTGTTTGCTAAATGTGTCAGAAGGACAGTGTTATGAACGAATTGATTCAACCTTATGGAAAGGGATAGATAGTGCACAGTAAAATAGATAATGGCAAATTAGAACGAAATTGAGTTGTTAAAAGCATTTGCTAATGTTAAATAAACAATAACGATCTAATGTAAGACGGTTGTTCGAAGAGTTTAAAGCTCAGGATATTGAAGCTTTACTTATAAAGTATTTGCTCGATCACAAAAGTACTCTTTTTTTGTGACATTGCATGGTGCTTTCAATTTAAGGCTTTATCCGTATATGTTATTTTATTAAAGAAGGAGGTAGAAAATGCTATTAAAGCACAGAAGAAGAATTCCCGCAATTCCACCCCATTTTGATCCTTGAACAATTATGATAAATTGGGAATATCGAACAGCAAATATCCGCTTATAAATAACATTAAATCAGTCGGATCGAGAACTTTTTCCTCATTCCTTCGGTGGTTCCAATGTACGTGTATAAGTCGGATAACCCGAAAGGAATTCATTCATGTATACATAAGGTCATATAATTAGTATATGTTTGTCTAAAAAATCATGTTTTTTGTGGCATTTTAATTTAATTATTAACATGACTGAGAATCCCTAAAAACACTCGCTTTATGGATCACCAGATTTAATTAGAATCATAATATGATTGCTAATGTTTTTTATTTTGCATAGAAGTGCTCTATGAATTCTTTTCCAAGTATGAAATTGTGGAGGGATGGTGGCTTCGTATCGAGGGTCAAAATCGGCTTAAAAGATTCTGCTGGATAATAATTGTAAAATATTCGATTTTTCCCAGTATTTAAGAATATTTACACAGTGACGGACAATGGCTTCTTTATTATTGATTGAAAATTTTGTTTTTATAGAAGAAGAGGATAATGAGAGGAAGGGGGTGCAAACCACTGAATGTAAAAGCACAAATAATGCGATGTATGGGTTTAGGGGTCCGAAGCTTTATTAATTGAGTAGTCTTAAAAGTCGAGAATGTAATTCAGCCTAAAACCTACCTGCCTATCGGCATATGCCTTTTAGATATATATATATATATATATATATATACACATGATTTTTTTACAATGTAAATATGATTATGACCATATGGCACGTGAATAACATTTTTTTAAGGTGGACGTTTGAGTTTAAGAACTTGCTTACTCAGGCCGAAGCATATACAGATAACCACCATTAGAACCGTTCAGCACACGCAGAGATGAAATTATTGAGGAAAAGGGGGGTGAGGGGGCAATGAAGATAATACAGATTTTAATAAGATTTGATGAAGGGCATAAGGGTTTGTGTAGGGGTGCTCCTTATGTGTTTCCTGACTAAATCCCGAGTGCAATTAGCTATTGGTCAATAGTCAATACAAAGGAGCCGGACTTAATTCCACTTTTCTAAGCTCCCATGCACTTTCCACTTAATATCAACACCCTCGTAGCCCCTTCAGCGTGAGCGCCGTCTCTCCTAACACCTTTTTCCCATTAAGAAAACACCGACGTCGAACAAGACGCCGGGGGAGAATCGGGTGTCGAATGGAACTCCGCCTCGCTACCTGGTTAGGATTTTGGCCCGATACCCATGCAACCTCGGGGACTGGCACTTTTCCCTGTTTTTACTAAATGGATTTTCCATGCCCTGAACGTGGTGAGTGATGAGACATTGTTTTCTTCTGCATTGTGTTATGCTACAATAAGCGCCGTTGGGGAAAAATGGCCACTTTATCGATGGCGCAACTCGGTCAGAGGAATAATCTTGGATTTCGAGGACGGGGAAGTGCGACACCCATTTGCAAATCAACAGCTACCGCCGCTTAATCGATGAGCGTATTGAGTTACGTTGTGTTTTTAGTTTTTGTTATGTTTCTTTTCCGCCAAATTATGCTTAAACATGTTCTCTCCAGAAAGCGAGTATGTGTCGTGCTCGGCGTTAAACTTCCTGGCTCGGTAAATTGAATGGTTCATCATTCGTGCGGAGAGTTCATCAAGTGCATTAGGTAGTACATATACACATAGTTAGCAATGACTATAATTTGAGCTTAACTGTGTATGCTTTATTTCAAGATGTGAGAGATGGAGCTGCATCCGAGGTTAGGATTCCAGTTATTTAAACCGTTGCGGCGTTAACAACTCGTTTATTTTTCTCTTCGCTTGCTCGGAATGCTCCACAATCGATTTTTCGCTCTGAAATCCCCATTGTGGCGTGTATAGTTGCAGTAAGAGGGTCCCAATGGCTGAGCCCATATAAATGAGATTATCCGTGCTCTCGCTGGATAATCTTCCAATTACATCTTAACCATTTAAGAAGCCATTACCGGCCCTTTTCTTCGTGCATTAGCGCTCTGTCCTCGCGAGGAAATTACTTGTCTTAAGTGAAAGTGTGTGTCCCCATAATCTTTGCGCAATTATGAATGAATTCCGATCCCCCTCCCTGCGTACACGCTCCAAAAAGGCTCTTATCCACCTTCCAAACCATTCACCCATCCCCCAAGGGGAGGTGACGTCAATTACCATGTCCCAACTATATAGGACCGACATTTCCAATCGCTATACCTGGTTATCGAGGTTATAAATCGGTTATTTTTAACTTTGTATTATAATCAACTACAAATTCTTACTGCTGTCACGTCTCTTCCCTCCACGTGTACGGATGAACCCAATGTGCATGTGCTTGTACTTCAGGACAATGTTATTTGTAATTAGACCACCCTTAAACTTACAGAATATTATCAGAAAAAAAAGAGCATTTCATAAGGACATTCGCAAGCTGCGAATCCATAGGTTCTCATAACAGGATTTTTGACCATGATGTTTTCCCCACCTTTAAACCTTCATTTTTCAATGTAAATACGCCCCAAAGAGGGTGTTGCAGGGAATTTCATTGAGTTTCACGACATCGAAAAATGCAGATGAACGAAACATTCTGAGGAACTGTTGTTTTATTATTATTTTTTTTCGTGACCACCCATTGTTTCTGAGAGGCATTAATTTATGAGGGTTGTCTTTAGCGCCAGGGCGATGCAATTTGTCCCGGTCATCACAAGAAAAAGAAATGAGTGGGATGCATCGCGTTCTGACCATATAGCGATCATGACTAGCGCTTTAAGCATTTCTTTTTGCTTGCCCCGTCCAACCTTTGACCCTGCTCATCCGTGAAATTCGTGTTTTTCAAAGTGTCATTTGGCAATTTGCTCACTCTCGCAATTTAACGCTTCTGAACGCGTCGACCCCTTGCCTAAGTAAGATTCGCCACTCTGACCTTTTTTCCCACCTGTGCAAATAAGCACTCGGGGTAAAATGTCGCAGGTGGGGAGGCATGGGCCATTAACGGCCGAACATTTACAATGTACAATAAAACAAAAGCGAGTTTGCGAATTAATTAGCGAACCAGTAGTTGGACGCGGTGCCAAGTGAACAAATTAGGGGTGGGTTTAATTTGTTTAAGAAGGGTTAAAGCGAGGGGGCAGGTGTCAGCATAATTTACCCGGAAATTAGGGAATGGGTCAAGGGGTCGTGACACCTGAAAAATTTTGGCGTGGGTTGATGCCAACTTTGCTTGCTGGACATTGGTCTTGAACATATAGTACATGGTGCTGTGCATGCGTGTTTGGACATTGCAGTATGTTCTTCGACGAATGATGGACATCACTGTGAGTATTTGATACAAAATGTGCGTATTGAAAAACAATATTACGATAAACGTTTATTTATTTATTTATTTACACTCAGAGAGTGTAGCGCCTCGTTGATAGCGCCACCTGTTTATGAGTGCGCGCAATAATGGGCAAGGGCGTTCCAGTAGTCAACGTGTTCGATTACGCCGAACATATACCATACCGCCTGTATACATTTATTTATAGGGAAATTTATGCTCGCCAGTTTTGTCTTCAATTTGACAAGAATGCTTCTGTTGGACAATAATTTAACCGAAAACGACAATTTCATTGCTGTCTTGCGATTATTTATGGACGACGAGTTGGGTTTCAGAGAGAAAAAGAGTAAAAAAAACGAACATTAAAAAAAGGGCAAGTGTCTCCTCCATTGCCATTTCGTGACTGAAATACCAACGGTGGTGCTCAAAGCCAAGGGAGGGCAACGAAAACCAAATAAAAATAGCTTCAAATTGAAATTCATTCAAATTATTCACATTGCAACAGTGGAAAAATTCCCCCTTTTTAAATTTAAGAAAAACCATGGAATGGCCGGTAGGTGGCTCGCAGGTTAGCGAGTATGATGACGATTTCAGAATGGCAATTTGTCACAACATGTATACATACATAGCGTTTCATCTTTATTTTATGAATGGGAATTGACGAGGTTTCTGTAATTAGTTATTTAAAGGCAGCCAGGGGATGACAGGGGTTCTTTCAATTGCATAATGGCGGTTTATAGGTGTTCAGTTGCATTCGTAGATTTTTAAATTTGCAGAATATCAAACAAATTCTTATGTTTTCGGTCATTTTCAGTTTAGTGTTTTCAAATGCAAAAAGCAAGTGTGCTAGATTCATATAAAAAACTGTAGTTGAGCATCTGGTTTACGGTCTATTTATTTTGTTTCAGACACCCATTGTTAAGTTCGGTTCCATATTTTAGAAATTCGTCGCGCAATTGGATACTGATTCGACTATTCGGTTGTTAAGGAGACGCAATGTACGAAACATATTTTGAACTTTTAATATTGTAGTGTGTTGGTATAGGGGGAGTGTACAGCAAATGCTAGCCTCAGTTGCACGATTTCTAGTTTGACCCCACCCTTTGTTTTCCGGGAATATGGGTCACTTCTTCTCCACCCAAATGTTATTATATGTATGCTTATTTCACCTGCTCACTATGAAAACACGCGTTATTGTTATTTATTATTTGTGAGAAAGTTTGCAGATGAATTGACCGCCAGCGGCATTGCTGGGGAAATGCATAAAATCCGTCATCTTTCGTGAACACCAACCTTGGGTCTTTTTTTGAAATAATAATGATTTTGGCAAATACGATTTCTGAAGGGAAAGAAAGCGCTGGGCAGCTGTCCGATTTGTTGGACGATCGAGTACTTGGGGGAAAAATATGGTTGTTGGGGGGAGGACACCAGGGGTCGTCGAGGTCATCTGGGTTTGCCATCTTATCTCAAACCGTGTCTATATTTCTTCAAACTAGACTCGGACGGCAGATAAATTCAATCTGTTTTTGCCACTGGAAACACGCTTCTCTTTTAGGATCCATATGCAGGGTGTCTGATAAATTTTGAATACTGATTATTTTCGTGGTAGGGCGCAGCGTGACCAGCAAAGGTCAGAGAATATGTGACGGATTGCACTGATTAAAAATCCAGGGTTTGGCAAAGGATAAGTTGTGTGTTTACAACTAAATGTCTTTTAGAAATGACCCAGGCCATTTTTTTTTTGGTTCCCCTGTCAAGCAATTGCCCTATTTCTGGGATTTTTCTTTTAGACTCAAAATTCCACTTTTTACTTTTAATTAAGGGGTACGCACTTTTTTTGGTGTATGACATTGTCACTCCTAATTTGAACATCTCCTGTTTTCTCCCTCTTTTTAAAAAAAAAAAATACTGTAGAGTCGTCAAGGGTAGAACTGCAGCGTGCATTCTATACATTTTGATGTAACGAATACTGCTTTGAACGATTTACTTCCACCCATTGACCAAACACTTTCTTAAGGCAAAGAAATTCTGGTCGGGAGGGCTCAAAACCCGGATCAGCTATCCTGTCTGTGGTTTTCGCGGTTTTCACTACTTTTTCCAGGATGGTTCCTCTAAAAATTGGCCGATCATGTTTCTTCCTGTTTTAATTTATATTGTCCCCTCTTTATTTTTTACCCCACCCTGTATGTGGCCTATGGTCGTGGGGGTCGTAAAATAACCTCCGCTAAACAAACAAACGGCGTGACTTTTCACTGCTCATATGCATGCACGATAATCAACTCGGCTTCAAGCTTTTAGAATGGATGCTCAATGCTGTGACTGCGTGTTTTGAAAGGAGAAACGATTGAGGATATTTTGGAATAGACAAATGCCGATTAGTTGTTTGAGGTAGCACTTATTTTGTGTTTCACTCAGCAGTAATTAGTGCGCGTGTATGCCTGTAGAGGGTGTTCCTCGTTTTCAGTTTCCATTTCATCTGCCCAGGATCGCGTGTTTTCAAAATGAAGTCTTCAGGGGAGAGGTCCTCTCACCCTGGCATTTCAGCAACCCACGTGGTGTCTGCCTCTTTTTTTCCCGTTGTCAAAAATCTGGCAAAAACAGCCGAAAATGTGGCTCGGGTGCGAGCCTTGCAACTCATCTCGGCACGGGTTGTTGTACATGACGTGTATAAATAATAATAAAAAAAATGTATATTTTATCCCCGCGATCAACAGAGTGAACAGCAGACCCCCGTTTTTGGATACAACTTGTGTTTATTAATCACACCGTGGACGTCTGCCAGTTGTCAGACGAAGTTGAACAGCTTGTGGGATCATGGTGCACACGGGTTCAAAAGTAATCTTTGCCTAAATTGTCACTTTTTCAATATTAACTTTCACCATCGCAAGATGAGATTTTTTTTTTCTTGTACAGCACGCAACCTTACATTACTAAACTCGTGGCAAAGTTAAACTTTGATCACATGTGTGATTTCTCTAGATCTGAAGTTCCTTGATGGCAGTAGCGCAAACCACATTTCTGTTTGATCTTCTAACCGAAACAAGTTAACGAAAAGTTGAAAACATTGCACATACATATATAGTGAGCGATTTTGTATTGGCCTGCATGGCTTCAATTCCCGGCTCGGTTACCGTGACTGTGGTTTCAAACATGCTCCTTCCGCTCTTCATATATCGCTTATAAATTACATAAAATACAAAACGTATCCAAAATCTATAATCCCAATTACCAGGTGGGCTGAGTCCCACAATGAATATGGACTTAGTAGTTTTAATGTTGTGTTGGTCGCTTCAAAGCATAATCGAAGTGCGCCACCTAGCGACTTCAACTGTGGCCAGACAAGGTCGTTGGAACCCTGTTACGGGTCCCCTCTTCTTCGTCGGCCATATAACTCCATGGGTAGGAGCGAGTGAGTGTCTTTTTCAACTAAGTAGTTTCAAGATGGAGAATTATTGGAAAAGCCACTCGAAAGCAATATCCATTCCAGGCCTCGATCTATCTTATCTCGGGCACATCCTGCAGTTTTAGATAGGAGGCGAGAGAGGGAGCCAAAAAAAATAAAAAAATCCTTAATGGAAAGACGCGAAACTGTTATTGGGCAATCCAAAATGGCCGACAAATGTGTGCGAAAGATGGGGCTAAAAAAAAAAAACCTTGCGCTTTGCTTCACCGAATCATGTACGCGTTAATTATACGGGATACATTTTAGTTATTATTTTCAGGTTTTTTTATTATTATCCTCCCGTATGAGCTTTAAACTTATGTTAAACACATGCCGAACACTTTTGCGTGTTTTTTCTTTCTTTCTAGAGAGCCCATTTCCGTCTCGAGTGTTTTAGCATAACTTATCCTCTTATTATCCGTACACATGTTTTCCTAATTAGTTAAGCGTGTTTATTTTCAACGGAGAGTGAAATAGGTGCTGTTCAGGGTGGGCGATAAGGGGCGCCATCTTTTATCGAGGATCGAGTGGAACGACGGAAGACAATTCATACACCTCATAAGGGCATAAATGGATGTGATGATCCCGTTTAGCTGTAAAGTACACTTGATTTGGGATAAGTTTGACTAAAAGTCGTGTTCAGCTCAAGTTTGGTCGGAATCAGATTCGCAAAGGTTCACTTCAGATGCTCACGTTTGTGTACGAAATTCTTCACGTTCAATCGACATTCTTCTTGAAGCAGTTTCGTCTAGGTTCATCGTTCCAGTTCAGGTTGATGTTAAAAGCTGGTTTGCCCAGGTTTTCGGTACATGCAGATCGCGTTTCAGCAAAAGGCGATTCGTGCAAGTTCAGTCTAGGTCGAGTTCAGATATGCGGGAAATTGTTCAAGTTCGGTTTTATGTTCTAGCATCATGCCACATTTTTAAAACATGGCGAAGAGGAAAAATATTCTCTGCGTGACACTTTTTCATTGGATCTTCATTTGGAACAAAGTTTTTTCCTCAGTTTGCATAGCACACTTTCTACGCGAATGAGTCACACTTTTGATAGAGGAAAGGTCACTCATTCGGCGTGGATCTTTGTTGATAATAGTTTAATTGCACTTTAAAATCGACGGAGAACTTTTTGTTGGTGTTGTTAAAGGGATGGGAAAAAACAGCAATCGAGCACCGAGAACGATGTTGCGTGTGGGTGGACGATTTTTCGAGGGTTTTCAAGTAGGGGTAAAGGATCGAGGACTGCAAGGGGACCGTGTAATTAGCGCACTTTAGGGTAGACGCATACTATAGACAGTGGAGACCCTCGAGTGCCTTATAGGAAAACTCGGAAAATGAAAAATGTTAAGGGGCTTTTCAGCCTCTGTATGGATTTTCCCCAAGTATGATCTTCAAATTAGGGCAAAGTAGGAGAGATGCTCGCGAGTCGTTTTTCCCCCCTGTAACTCTCCCATCGTTCGTCGCAGAAGTTTGAGGTAACCAGGATACCTAGGAGATGCTAATGTTCGCTTTTTTTTTGGAATGCGACGACCTTTTCAAATATTCAAATTTGCGAATGTGGTTACCCAAGATGGTGGATGTCCACCATATGAGTGAGGCATTCACCGCACTTTCGTGTGCTTACAGTAACGATGCGCTCTCGCGAGGGCGAAAGAGATTTTCGTCCATCCCTGTAGGCGATCACTTGTTATTTAGGTCTTCGAACTCTTCGTCCGTTGTCAAATTGTAATTTATTTGTTAGCAAACACTTTTGAGTATTATTTGCTTAAATTACGCAATCGATCAACGACGGTTGCAGAAGCACACAGCTAATCGGGTGAACAAACCGTCGTCGTTCATCGTTCATGCGTTCTGCTTTCGTCCCATCGATTGATGCGTGTCGAACGAGCGAAGTAAAACGAAACAGGATGGCGCTGACCACATTCTAGGACCCTATATACATCAAAACCATCCAGTCCAGGAGTCATCAAATTCCGTTGTCACCACGCGGCGCTTCAATCGAACATATTACACATGAATGTCATTAAAGTGCGCAACACTCACTGTACTATATATATGCATACATGTGTAAATTGCACTAATTGAAATATAAAATGTGGTCTCGCAATGGATTAAATTCTAGGCCAAATTCCAAGAAGGATAAATCTTTATTGGAATTATAGGGATAATTAGAGCCTTTTCAATTTAGTCTACGTATATATGGGATTCAATACACGACATGACCACAACTATTAAATAGAACACGGGGGAAGTGAGACATTATTTGTCTGTTTATCTACACTTAAATGAACCTCATTTTAAAAAGATTCATATATTCGCAGAATGAATGTATCATAATATATGTAAACAAAATTTCTTTAAAAAAAAATGAATGAAATATTTACTCGTTAAGCATAAATTTCAATGCATAAAAAAATATTCATAATTAATAAATATTTTTTTAATTTTTAAGAAAATGATAGGGAACAAAATTTCGTCTAAAACCTTTAAAAGTAATGGTTTAAATCAAAAAATGTTATGTGGGCATTGCAAGATGAAAGGTTCACCAAGGTGGTCAAACGTCTTCGATAGTGTCAAGTAAACTATTGGGAGGAGATAGACATTTACATCTCCCGAAAGCATTTGATGAGCGACCCCTGGTAGTCACCGTATTCAGATGTTATTGCTCAGCCAGCCCTTTTGTATTAAACTTAAATAAGAAACTCATTTAAGCTAATGTTGCTATTATGGTTCTCTCGAATTTGGCCTTGGCCAGCCGTTGGACAACAATGAGCATACAGGGATCATAAGACGGGCCAGGCCATGGGTCCCGGGGGTGCAAATCGCTTAACCTTTTCCGAGTGAAATTGAAAGCAAAGATGTAGAAGAAAGAAGAAAAAAAAACAGGACAAGGATCCGCAACGGGCCAATTGAAGCTCGTAAATCATCCGAAATAAAGGGAACAATGGCTGCGAGAAAAACGTATTTGTTCAAAGGCATTGTATTCGGCTGGCAAGGAAGAGGCGACCTTTGACCCCGAGTGTGTGCACAGCCATTAGCGAGGATCGGCGATAAAATGAGGCCTGTTTTTGCCGTAATATATACGAGGAAAACAATCTAGTCACGGAGTCATCGGAAAAAAATGTTTCCGGTGTTAGGATTACATGTTAGGATTAGTGGTGTTCATAGTTAAAATTTTAACTTTGGCACCTCCACCAGAATGTTTTATACATGTTTATCTCAACGCCTGTATTTCTAGTTTTAGGTGTGCCTTTGTGCTTGAAAGCTTCGGCATTTAGTCACATTCGCTTCTATTGCGCGTCCATACTGAAAATTGATGTCTTCACTACTACATGATTATAGCTACCATCTAGAACCATAACATACATGGTTTAACTTTTTAATCCAACCGGGTTTATCGGTTAGATGGTGTAGACAGATGTTAATCGGTCAACTGCAAATTTGCATGTACTTTTTTGATTACCTCATCCACATAAGCATGTTCGTGTTACAAAGGCAGAGCCAAGCACATCGCTGCAATGGTTCATTCCATGTACAGCAAGTCCTGGAACAGGGCACCGCACATCCACCCCGCACTGCACCGTCAGTGCAAATGTAAAGTTGTAAACGGCAGAGGCTTCTTCCGTCGCGTCGAGTTGTACGTCGCGCTCACTCTCATTGGCTGCCCGCTCCTTGGCTGCGTCACGCGGATATTGCCCGTTCGCGCACGTCGCACGCTCTACACACCGTCAGTCGCTCGTTCATTCGTTCGTGCTGTTGTTCGGCCAGCGTCGCGAGAGCTCGACGATTTTCTAGTTTTCCTTCGCTTTGGATCGCGGCCCGAACGCCGCCCGAGCCCGAGCCGAGTTTCCCATCGCAGCACGGTGCTTCTGCGATTTTTTCACTGCGGCGAATGGTGGCCTCAACGCCGCCCGATTGCGAGCCGAGCTTCCCTGCCATGAGCACGCCGATCCCGAGCGAGGTGCCACCGGAGGCCAGCGGCCGATAACGGCCAAAGGATATGGGGACGTAGCCCGGAACATCGCGAAAAATAAGTTTTATGAATATCATGGTTGTTCTTGACTAGTATTTGTTTTTTAATGATTATTTCGCGTGTTCTGCAACGCTGGATTATTACTGATCGCAAAAGTTTATAGTCGTGGATTTTAGTTATTACGTTTGTGGCTGTTTTTTAAGGATATCGAACGTGAAACGCACAGTTAGGTGAGTTTGATGTTTCATTTTTGCGATGGTTTTGTTGTTTAAACATCTAAAAATATTGTACACACAATTTCTACTATACTTTAAACATATCTCTGAGGTGGGTCATCCTCTTTTCAAGGGCTTCTTCTTGGATATGTGCAGTGGTTTTATGTGATACCTTGCTGACAGAATTGTTCAGTAGTAGCATGCAAAAATATCGTCAAATTCTCAGAACCAAATATTGATATATATACTGTCTATTTGCACATTTGTACCTACTCCGGATTTAATGGTTTGGTTTTTCAACGTTATTAGATAAAGGGTTGCAGCAAACTTTGACCATCACTTGACTATTTAAACAGAGATTAGGGCTTGTGTTCAATGCCTCCACTCCAGCGCTCGGGATGGTCCATTGGTTTAAATAATCCATTTGCTGTTTGCAGAACATACCTAATTAGGGAAATGTGCAATCAATATCGAATACTCATTCGGATACATTATCGTTGCACCAACGTATTGAAGCAATACTGATGTTTTTTTTAAAAAAATTTGTTGTTGTATAAATCCATGAATTTTGCAGTTTTTCACAATTTGAACGTATTCTTTAATTGCCCGTTAGCGTGCTTCAGTTTACTTAATAGATCATTAGCATTGGCTAAAGATTTGTTAATGTTATAGTAGGTATATATAGTTGCAGCTGGACTTATCTCCGATTAACGGTGTGATCGACGGTGAAGGGTTTTGAGCACAGTGCCTTTTTGCTTTGGTTAATGGTTCGTTAGCGTGCTAATATCCATTTGATGCCTCTTTAGCATGTTGACGTATGTCATCTTGATATACTTAAAATGGTTGCACCAACTCGGATTACCGTTTGCGAAATTAATAATTGTAATGAGAAAATTGCGTGTTTAAGCCATTAGCGTGCATGCATGTTTTACAATAATTTATCAATGGATGATGACGAGTGTATCCATCTCTGATGAGCATATAATCGACGATTACATCGAACTTTGGGACCTCGTGCATCGTAGCACTGTCAAAAAGTAATTGCTGAGAGCGTGCTGGATGGTGCATAACGAGGGACTAACGTGCTAATGTCTGTAGTAAATGACTCGTTAGTTGGATAACGAATCTCTATATATAGTAGTATAGTTATACATAACCGTGCCATGCATCACACACCATCATACTGTAATTAAAAATAAAGTAAACATTTAAACACATTACGTCAGTCGGAATTGGGTGTAAAACCTCGTTTAGAATAATATTTCTTGGTCTGAATTACTTTGTTATTAAATGCCTACTCATTGGAGGAAAATAAACTGATTTAAACGTTAAAAAATGATGCAGTTGTCGCATTCAACGTTTTTGCCATTGCAGGTAATTTGCCCATATATCATTTTAAATTGCAATTCAGCCTTGGAGTAGAGAAATGAAAGTTTTTCGTTACTGATCCTTTGAGCGTGCATACAAGTAGGTCTGTGATTTAATCGAACTTGGAGAAGGACAATAATAATGATCTCGTATGCTCAGCATATGCCGTTCCACCTTTTTTTTTTTTTTTTTTTTTGCTTTTTTATGGTAGGCCTTGACCAGTGCAAAATGCCTATTTTCGAAAACTTGTTTTTGAAATCCAGAAGCAGAGATTTGTTTTCATTTTTGAGTTTCGTATTAATTAGTCTTGTGTAGTTATACACTACTGATTCATAGCATAATTAGACCTCAAATTGCTTCTTTAGTTGGCGATTCCCAGGAGAGCTCAAGGTGGTTGAAACGCTATGTTTTTGTGTACTTGGTGTTGGGTTTCCACCTTTCGCAAATATCTCGATTTTAGTAATGAAATCTTTATTTGCAAACTGTTCCTGCTAGTTGTAAAACTAGGAAATCGCTTAGCTCTAGCCCCTATAGTTACGCCGAAAAGTAAACTAGGGGTCGTCACCTCAGCAAATATCAACTCCCAGTAAAAAGTAAGTTGGCCCCAAAATGGCGCCTTAGAACTTGCCAAATACGCTTTCCTGTATTTACTGTATATATAGCAGAACATTATGAATGCAAATTCGAATTGTCGCCTTGTAATTTAACTATGTAGACGAGTTTATCAAATGTTTGATTAAATATAAGAAAGATAGCGATAGTAAACTACAGCTTAGTCAGTTTTTTAAATTAAAGTGTATATGGCAGTTTCCTATAGAGTACTTAAAAATGGGGCGACTTAAATGTCGAAGGCTTTCTGTATTGTTGATCATGCATATAGGCCGACTGCCAGTACGTGATTTAAGCGCGACATTTTGAGGTCATTTGATAACGAATTGTCCCAAAGGGTGCTGCTGGGACGCTCCCAAATTGTCCCACCCTCCCCACCGTGTCTCCTCTGCTAATTGCTGGCCATCGAAAATGCAGAGAGCAATTTTTTTTTTGAATTTGCACGTTAACAGCAAATAATACACTGGATTTGTTTACTTCCTACTGCTCCTCCTATTGTCCCATTTGGAAAATTTGGTTTTTCACGCACCCTCTACTCTTTTGTGTTAACCTAATGCCGAAATGCATACAGAGGACCAACGGTCAACAGACCCTCTGATGGGACTCTTGGGGATGGATTGGATGGGGTCGGCTGAAGCAAGGCAAACAAAGCAGCGTGGGAAGTGATGCTCAAATATCGCCAGCATCTAGAGCCAGTGAAAACACCAGCGCCATCTATGGTGCATATCACGCAACTACAACACTCTAAAAACCCTTACGGAAACTGCCCAACTTCATAAAATTTAGCCTCAGGAAGCGCCGGGTGGTCCTACTGACCTCCTCCTCTCCATCTTTATAAAACCTTTTTTTTTTCCTGTCGAAAACTTACGTTTTCCTAAAAGTTGACCCGGGCAACGCATAAAAACCAAGGCTTGCAGATACAAAAGATAAGCGCTTTTGTCTTAATATAAAGTTTAAAAAAAGGTGTTTGAAAGCCCATTTCCGCAAATTTTTGCAAACAATGGGCTGGCGAGACTTGCATGCGCGAAATTACACGATTTTAAAAGCGAGAAAATGACCAGGACTTCACACGAAGCCATTGTGAAAAACGAGCAGAAATAATTGCTTGGAGAAATAGCCTTCAGGCGGCGCTTGTAAACACATCCGGGAAAGATTTGTCAAAATTGCTCCTGTTCTTTTTTTTTAAATTTCCAAGTTGGTGGGCCCAGGTGAAAACCTCAAGTTAGGGAAAACTAAAATGGTCACTTACAGGAAAAAAATCCATAAGATCCAAACATTATTAGTAAATCAAATGTAAGTACAACACATGATGGAAACGTTAGCATGCTAAGCTGATTTGTTTCATCGTTACTGATGGTACTCACTGACGACAAATGCTCGAATTAAAAATAGCATTTCAGAATAACGCGTTCTATTCTAAACTATGGTTAGTAATCATGGCGGATACTTTGATACCATTGTCCCATTAGGTTTTGGAGTCGTGCAAATCGGAGGTCAAATTGTGAGGGTGGTCGGCGGTTACGTGGGCCCGCAAGTAGTGGGATTTACAAAAGAGGCCCCAAACGAGGGCCGCCCATATAGGACAATAGCCCATTGTTGTTGTTATTGTTGTTTAGCTTTTTTTCGTCTTTTCTGGCCGAGGATTGAATGACCGAAAAACGATTTAAAATTGAGCCGCCTAATAAATAGATCGCCGACGCTTTTTTTCAGCAATCGCCATTGTTGAGTTACGATGGCCTTTTCATTGTTACGGCGCGCCAACCATTAGACTAGCTACACAGGGGTCAACCACGCAGACGCTAGCGTCACCTGCTGGTCAACGAACTGTCAGATTTCTTCGTAAAATGTAAAGTTTCCTCAGAGCTGCCCTAGAGCATTGCCAAAACTCCATCTTTTATTTCACATACCATTTCATGAAATGTATATATAATGCAGTTTTCATCATACGGTCCTATAGTTTACATTTACACTTTAAACGAAAGCCTGTAGCGACATACATATATGCAGTGCATTAAATTTGTTCGCCGTATAACTTTACGCACGATGCAATCGAGTTCTTATTATTTTAAAGAGTAAATCTTTATTTCAGTACATTGCGAGCATTTAAAAAAAAAGTTAATTTGCACAAAAATCTAATACACATACTCTAGCTCATTTTTCACGAGAAATAAAGCGCTTATTGCAGACCCTATAGACATACTATCATTGCGCTTTGTTTTAAATGCATTACCATTTATTATAAAATAAGCTCCGAAATTATTATGTAGATTTTTTAATGGAAATGCCCATCATATTGTGTCCACATTGGCCTGTCACAGACCCCCCGCTGCCCTTATTCCCTAATAATTCTGCGAATGCAGGCTCGTTTTTAATCAGCGATTGTTATTGGTCTTACGAGAGTCATTAAGCATAGCCAATTTTAATAATGGCGGCGGTGGCATATATTTCAATGTAATCCGATTTCATGTCGTAAAAATGTCGATTTTATCGGCCTGGCAAGCAGACGGTAGCCCCCCCTAATTACGCGCTTTTTTGCCTTTTAACTCGTCAATCGTTCATCGTATACACAGCACGGTATACGCGAGGTTCCAATTCCATGTACGAAAAATAAGGAAGCATGCTTCTCCCTGCGTTTACATGAAAGTAAGTTTCCGAAATGCTTGTGTATTAATCCGTGCAGAGTAATTCAAAATTCTTGTTATTTGCATAATAACACACGTTTCGTGGTAGTTTTGTTGTTGTTGTTAATCCAATAAATCTAAATGTTGGACAGTATACTTGTACTGTATTGAATTAAAAAAAAAAATATGACATAATGCTCTTATCTCTTAAGTCGGAGGATGTTTTATCTCAAATAGGTTCAGAGATCATGTCGGGAAAAGCAAATTTTTGGTCTTAACGAAGTAATATTTTTGGATAAAACCCAACTTTGTTCTATTCGACAAAGCAGGACAAAAGTACCGCGTTTTATCTCAAAAAGTTTTCGAGATATTTACTCTTTAAGCCCGATCAATTTTGAAAATCGTCTTTACAGTATACAACAGGGTCACCCTGACGACTTCATTTGGCCGTTATCGCATCAAAACACGTGTAAAACCCCTCCAATTTTTTTCTATAGTAATAATTTATGGCCTGTATGATTTCTTTCTCTCGTTCTTTCGACAGAAAAAAAAAACCCGTTGTACGATGCCATGTTTTGATCCTATAGTTTAATTGCCAGTTTAATTCGATAAATCTCGTATTATTTCACCTAAAATGGCAATTTCGATGATGTCGTGCATTACAGAGGGGAAAAAAGCAGCTCGTTTTGATGTCGCTGGCAGGAAAACGTGCTCAAAATGTGAAATTAGCAGCAATTTATTGCATTTTTACACGCAGCGGCAATAAAAAGTTGAACAAATTGATCTTTAAATGGCCGCCGGATTCCTGCTGCCGTTGGATTCAATTAAATTTACTCGACAATTGTGTAATTAAGAGCTATACATAAATGCTCGGCTTGGATATATGTCCTTTTTATACGCTATTAATCGGGCAAAAATTAGCGACTGGATTAAAACTAAGCCTCGAAACACTTTTATTATGTTGCAATATAGTATGCTGGTTAAAGCGTTCATTACTAATCATGTCAAACTACAAACAACAGCAACTAACGAACCGCTTATTTATTTGGTTATTCGGTATTGGGTGCGATGCATTGCTAAAAACCAAAAGGTGATTGATAAATAAACTCAAAAATTGACGATTTATCTAAACATATTTTTCAGTTTTTAAAATACCAACTTAATCGAAATAAATGTATGGAATGCTGATTTTTAGCCTTTATAAATTTATGTAAAATGCCGAAGTTAATTGATTGCATTCGCCTATGTATAATTGTTTTCCAAGTAAGGATTAAATGCATTATCTTGTTTAGGTCACTTAAAAAAATTATAATAATAATGTGTGATCCTCATCCGCCATTTACTTCGTTAGGGCTAATTTTTCGGCAATCCTCATTAGACCTTTAATTATTCTGTGATGGGTTAATGGCGGCGGATGTAATAAATTTGTAACTAATGCCCATGTGTGGACAACTCATGAATTGAATACCGCTTAAAATTTTGCCAAAAATATATAACCTAGTGGTCCTTTTTTTTGGCAAAAAATATTCCCTCCTTTACTGCTTATTAGGCAGTGACTTTCATCCCCTCACTAATTGGCTCTTCAAACATCAGCGCCCCTTAACGCTTTCATGACGTCACCAAATTGGCCCAGGCCAACTTGATGTTTCTATTGACTTGAATCGTGTTTGTCAGTGTTTTATGCAAAAAATAATGAGCCAGTAGCACTCCAAATGACCGGCTGAAAAATGTTGATTAAATTTGACGCAACTGAACAGTTAAAATTAATGATTTCGGAAACTACTTAAGGTGGATAACGCTCGTGGGATGGTGTTTTCTGTTGTCACAAATGAAAAGCAGACTTAAGCCATGCTTGATGAAATCAATAAAACGAAAAAACCAACTTGAGTTGGATAAGTAGGGCTACGCATTTGGTTTGTTTATTATGATATAAATTTCCAAGTAAAGCATTAACAATATTTATTCAAATTCAAAAACTGCATGAGATGAATAAATTAAGATAGGATTTTCAATTGGCTATCCGATAGAGAGAAATCAATGTTTTGCCACTATAACGTCTCTCCAGCTAATCTCCAGTATACTGGCAGAATCTATTTATACAGATAATGAAAAAATAAAACCAAATAAGTTATATAAAATGTGCGTCTGATAGGTAAAAATGGTAAACAAGCCTACATAAAAAAGCTAATTAAGACGAGTACACAGAGTAAGAAAATTTGTCGACCTGCTGCGAGGGCAAATACTGATTCGTGTAAGAAACCTAAAATCGCTTTTTTCACCCATGTAATTATATAGCGGTGAGAAATTAACTTTTTTTAAATTTTGATATGAGATTTATTTTTTTGCATTATTAATATTATTAATGCACTCACTGCACGCTTCTTTATGTCAGTTATTGCTGACCAGACATTAAAATAACAGACCAGGTGAGAAATTCGAATTGTTATTATTATTCTTGTATAATTAGCCTATTTTCGTTTGGATTTGCTCTCTTAACAACGGATAATTTCGACAAATTTCGTTGATTGTTGACCCAGATTTGTGTATTTTTTCTGCCTATACGTAGCTAATATAATTAGCTAGCGATTTTCAGCTGCTATTTTTACGAAATTATAGGAATTAGCGATAACCCAACGAAACAAAATGTGCGAATTAATTAGACGTTTCATACACCTTTTAAACTAGTCCTACCAGTTTGAAATTTCCAGGGGAAAACTCCTAGGGCTTTTTGCAAAAGTAAGGTGAAACAACTCACGTATATAGACTGTTATCCTCCTTTGGTCACCATCTTTTTTGGAAAAAACTATCTACCAACACTTTTTCAAAGAGATGGGGTAACCCAAACCCCAAACAGTTTAAAAAAAAGAAGAAAAAAAAGGGAACAAAGCAGGAGCCTAAATGTCAAAGGGCAACTGGATGAACAACGTTTTTAAAAGCATACTTTAGTTTATCTTTACATCTTGACGCATGTAGATGGCGCTGGGCGGCTTTGAATTTGATATTCAAGGGGGATTAAATATGGCGGATGGATTAACCAAACAAAAAAACAAACGTCAAAAACTGACCACTGAAATTAGCGGCGAAAATTAACCTTACAAACGCTAATTGTATCAGATGAACACGTCGGGGTCAAGATTGACACAAATGACTGACCCCTATAAGTCCGTGAGATGGAGGGGAGAAAAACTAATCTTTTCGGTGAACATTTGATAAAGGTGGCGCCACACATGTGATATTTGGCAACATGTAGGCAAATATTTGCCTGTTGCCAAAGTACTTGCCAAATGGCCAGCTCACCGCTACACACATGTGTAATTCAAAGTACAAGGTAAGTGAGTGTTTCACTATGCAAACATTGGCCCACTTTGATGTGGGATAAATACCGACTTCTGGTGGGACAAGCCAACTATTGGGCCAAGTGTTGGCCAAATAGGCAAGTGCCCGATACACACATGAGACATTTCACAAAGTACTTGCCAAATATCCCATGTGTGGCGCCACCATAAGAACAATAAATATTGGCAGCAGAGGCAGTGCCAGGGTGTTGCAAATCTCTCCGATAGGAAAACACTAATTTAATGAGGTTAAAAAAAAATAAAAAAAATAACCGGTTAGCCGCATAACCATCTGAATCAAGAAGGCTTCCCTTTTTCTAAATGGACGCGCAATACGAGCGAGTGCAAATTAGAAGCGAAGAATGAAGCCTTATCGAAATCGTCGTTTTTTCCTATAGGCGAAAAACGAGGTATTAGATGGGGCATGAGCGACTAACTACATGTTCAAATACACCCAGATTATGCAAAATTACTTAAGTTGAAAGGAGTCTGGCTCACATAACTGGTTATAATAGCCAACCCCCCTCGCGTGCACCAGCGCCCCCTTCGGTCCTTTCATTATATCGATCCCGATGCCCTTATTCCCAAACTTTGCATACGTAAACGGGTTAGGAGTATGCGTAGCTTTCCTCCTGATATTGGCCATTAAATTTTCACCTTTTAATAGGGGCTCCCCCTCACCCTTCCTCTTACCCCTGCTGCAATTCCAGTCACAAATCGAAATGCTAAAATACCTCAGGGGGATATTATTTCATCCCCCTTCTGCCTTTGCCGCAGCCGACGTTGATCAATCTTCGTGAATATTTGCGAAATTTATAAAAAAAATAACGCTCAGCGTATTTGGTGGAAAAAATTAGATTTGATCAACCCAACCCTGTTTTTTTTTTCTTCTTCTGCGACACCCGTGTAATAACACCCGTATTATCTATTTACTTTTGATTATTATTTTTTTTTCGCAAAAATAATGCGTTTATACAGTGAAAATCAGTGGGCTAGGAATTATGGGGAAGTGGGGAGTCTAAATTATGCAAATGAGATGGTTTGAATTTATACGAGTTGTCTGAAAGTGGCGAGGGAATTCGGAAAAGGAATATTTAATGGAAAAGTAAGATATACCTACTAGTACATTTCAGGGAAAATTCCTAGGCAATTTGGATGACCGCTGTCCATTGCCATGCAAGTACTACATACATTATTCATATGCGTTTTTGTGTAAAACTGGCATTTATTCAGGCATCATACAAATTTAACATGGCGATTTGACATATAGTTAACATTGAGCGTGTTAACCACCGTACACAGGCATAGAATGATGCCTTCGTTGTCAAGCTTAGGCTAAATTTAATGTTTTTATTCATTTTTTTCCATATCCAAATTTCGCTGGGTTTGTCAGTAAGCCGGTTCCATTTACGAATCTTATCTCATCGCTGGATTACGCGGGCCTTGCCCAATTTTATGATCGTAATTACAAACGCTCCTCGTAGTTTGACAGAAATTTTATGCTCACCGATTAGCCGAAACAAGAAGCTCGGGACACAAAACATGACAAAGAACAAAACCAAAAAAAAAAAAAGCATTTTTTGCAGGATGTTGTCATTCCGACCGGTCCTTCGGATTACACTTTGCTTAATTCTCGGTCTCGGTCAACGAAAGAGATTACATTTATAACGAATTCTAGTTTTTTTTTCTCTCGTTTTGTTGAGACGACCAGGACATTTCAGGGAGGAAAGCCTTATAAATCTTCGGTTTTATCGGTTACAAGTGCAAATGTCTGAATCACTGCTTTGCCATGAAGTGGCGTTGGCGTCGCTGGGCAGTGCGTAATCCTATTAGAACAATTAGGAGATTAGCCCAGCCAATTGGGCGGAAGTGTAAAGGGCATGAAATAAACCGCCCCTTTTCAGGTTACCCTTCCTCGCCCGTAATGTTTTGTTTTCATGCAATTCATTGATCCGTAATTGCGTTCGATGTCCACTTTGAGAATCGAATGACCACTGGAGTGGACACACCGAGCTTTAGCGCCATAATCCGAGGTGAGACCGAAAATACCATGCATGGACTTAACCATCGGAAGTCACAAGACACTGATGTGCTCTTTTCGGTCATTTCCACTGGCAAATCAAAGTGAATATTTTTTATATACATATTACGTTATTGGCCATACCATTTCGGCTTATCATATATATATAGCTAGGCTATATGCACATGTAACATAGCGTGGTATAATTCATACTTGACCAATTTGAAATGGCTCTTATGGTTTAGATAATTGGAGATGTTCAGGAATGCTTCCAGCAGTATTTGAACTGTAGTGTATTCCTTGCATACCAAAATCACAGCAGCTCGTGTCTGACACGTTTACAATTTCATGTGTATATATAGTTACTCTAAGCTATAGATACACGACTCCATCTTCGTTATCCAATGCTGTATAAAAGGAAATTGGCCACAAAGCGAAATGCCAATGCTCAAAGATGAACAGATTTTGAATTGGCCGTATGTGTATATGTATTAAATGATTATAAAAGCAGCTTATGCGCTCTTCCGGGAATCATGAGGCAGTAAAATAAGTTTTCCAGATATCTCCTCGAGCTTCTTTGGCCATTATCGGCTAAAACTCGGACAAAGGGCCACCGCAATGTTGTTGATTAAAGTAACGGGAAAGGACATGTTGCGTTTATTGCACCAAAAGGGTAACCCGTAATTAACTTACTAGTGCTTCGCTTAGAAAACGTTTCCCCACATGAGGGGATAGGTGGCGACCCCTTGTAGCCGCTATTTTTCGGAGCGCCCCGTAAGATGAATCATCACTCAAAAAGAGTTAACTTCACCCAACTCGCCCCTCAGGTCCCCCTGAAGAGGGCGTCCTTGTGAGGGCCACTTTGCAATCGATATATCGATATACCGATGGACACAACAAAGCACTAGGAGCGGCACGTGCTTGAGCCCTCCCCTCTTCACCGCGACAACCTCGTCAGTACTCAACACTACGCCCCCACCCCAAAAACATCCCCCTCCACCCCCTACGAATTTCCCGTCAATCCCCGCGAGCCATTTTGTTGTAGCTTATCATTAGCCGCATTGGTCACGTGGCGCCACGTGACCACCATGGCGCGTATGCCTCTAGGTGGCGTTGCAGGTCTTGCGGAAACGAAGGTTAGATTTCCAACATAACATGCAAAAATACTAATCAGTCTTAGCATTATATTGATAAAAATCTTGTCACATTTGTTCGGAGCTTTATTTCAAATACGCTGCATGTATAGTTATTAAAAAATCATCTTGAAAATGACGTCATATTGCAATGACATGTGCTTTGTAAACTTTTTTTTTACTAACAGCATGCTGAATAATTGAGACATCAACCGATAGGTGCGCCTCTTTCTTTTTTTTTGAGAAGGCCCCTCCTGGACTCGTACATTTTTGACGAGTAAATTTGACGTCTATTAAAAGGCTGTAATTATCATATGTTGGTTTAGAGCAAATTGCATAGCACGGGAATTAATAGGAACAATGGCTAATAATGGCGATAAGAAATAATGTGATCCCATAATTAAGGGATGGCACAAAGATAATTACAGGATTAAGATCAAGTTGCATTCTTATTTGCCAAATCGTAATCTCTCGTTAGGGGGCCACCATGCATTTATCATGTCTTTTCAATGTTCGAATGTTCAGGATTTTTTGTTGTTGTTTATGTCAGTTTATTATCATATAATTTGATTAATCGTTTTCGTTTGTTTTCTATTATGATATGAGATTTGGGCAACCTATCCATTCAGAGCCAGTGGTACCAGGCATTTAATTTAGTTGTCTGATAATTGAAACTAATCATTTTTATTATAATCGTTTAAATTGATTTTAAATAGCATTATATGGCACTTCATTGTTATCAAAAACAGTTGTATCGCATTTGTGTTTTCTTTTTGCTACATTCGTGAGTTACAAACTTGAAAACGTTTTGTACAAATCCTTCTGATACAGTGCATGTATTTTTCAAACCGAATACTGCTGTATTAATCCTTCTGATACAGTGCATGTACTTTTCAAACCGAATACTGCTGTATTAATCCGAGTCTCCACCAAGACGTACGTACATGTACGAATTTTCAAACATATGCCCTCCGTGTTTGTTTCAGCCGCCATTTTGTAAAGTTAATGTAAATATCAAAATTCTACACCTATTAAATATCTTTAATAGCTGTACAATTTTGATATTTACATATATTTAAAAAATGGCGGCTGAAACAAACCCGGAGGGCAAACTTTTTTGCATATGTTTGTAAAAAAACCGTGTATATACGTACATGTACGCCTTGGTGGAGACCCGACTTTAGGATTTTAGATGTACTTAGAATCTTAAAAAAGTAGCAAAAGTAGCTGGAACGTGCAAAAAAATATAAAAAAATAAAATAAAAATAAATTTGGAAACATTCTGAAAATAATTTGCAAGTTCCAGCAAAAATTCGCAAGAATTGCGTGCATATGCTACTATACGGAGAACGATTAATTTTCTTTTTATTCTGAATAAATCATACCGAATGTCTGGAATGTTACATGGAGGTGCTTTTAAAAAAAATTTCGCTCCTTCGTAGGTGGTACCACTAACTATGCTTGCGAAAAAAAAAAAAAAAATACACGATCTGCTCAATTTGTTTGCTGTTCTTCAAATATTCCTAGTTTTTTTTTTTTTTTTTTTTAAACCCGATTTTTCTGTGGTGACAACAAAACCAACATGTTTGCTGTAGCGTGTTGTTGTCGTTGTACATTTTAATTGTTACAACGATGCATTATTACAGATGGCACGCATTGTCTTTTCCTCATTGTTATGGTTGTAGTTCCTATGGGGCGCATGTTTTTCCCTCTCAAGGAATGCAGTCTTGAAATGCAATTGGACCGTGACACCCCTAAGGTATTTTCCCTTTATGTTAAGGATTCCATCTGGCCAGGTCCCGATTTTCTCCAAAATAGTTATGCATTTTAACGACGACAAAACACTACAGAATAGGTGCGACAACTCCCTTTACGAATTCCTGCCGTTTTGTATTGCAATGAGAAAAAAAACCCACTTGTTTAACTTTGTGGTTTTCATTATTTAACTTTCTATATCGTCTAAATCGTTTATTTATTGCATAAATCTATACTGTTTAGGTGCAAAAGTTTTCTGCAAATTATTAGACAACAACTAACTTTTTCGTTTTTCAAGTCGTACGCTTTCCCCCCATTTTTTGGTTCCGTTTGTATACCCTTATTGTTTAAATTGTTTTCGGTGACATGAGCATGAGATTTCGAAATGGCGGTCCATAGTTTATGGGGCTAGAATCTTGATAATCTAAACATGTTGCGGAACGAAGTTTATTGTGGATATTCCGAAATGGCCATCTTGACCACATTTGAAACGTACTGTGCAGCAATTTATATTTTAAAGTTTTAAGTTCCAATTTTTGTTTTTCCATTTAAGTGGGGGTCGAGTGTCAATCTGCTTTACAATTAAAGAAGTGTTTGCCGAAATGGCCCAATTGCTCCCTTACCAATAAAATAATGCAGCATTGATTATTCGAGCTGTTCTGCTTATTTATGGGAGAGCCTCGGGTCATAAAATGGCCGAATTTTATGGCCGGACGTGCACGTGTTATTTATGTCGTTCCAAAGGCGTTAAGTTTTTTGAAATCTTTATTTTTTTTCACTAAATTTTACGACTGCAGGTGGCCGCACTAATTGACCGCCATGTAAAACAATTAAGATTTTGTTCAGATGGACGGCTAGTTACGCGGTGCGACGCACCCTGGTGACGATAACTTTTGGACTCACGTGTACGAGTGTTTGTACACATGGTTTGCAAATGATTACAATTCACATTATATAAACGTACTATCCATATACATTTCTAAAATAAAAATATACAAGTATTCATTCAATAATTTAAATTAATAATTTGTAATTTGTAATGTAAAATATCCAAAATCAAAACATACATTTTAAACAATGAAACAACTCCGCAATCTGTTATCTGTTTGGAGAATGGGATTTTTGTTTATTTGACTAGGGCAGCTTAGAAATTTGTAACGTTAAAAGTTATGTAGTCTTAGGACCTTAAATTTCAAAGGGAAAAAAAATACTGCCAGTGATATAATGACCTGTCCAACTTGTCCTACGCAAAATTAATGATCTTCCCCTCAAAATTTTAAATGCATCTCGACTGCTGGTCTTTGTTTTTTCTTTCCTGCTTTTTTTTTTTTACTGTTGCTCGTTAGTTTTGAATCGGGCAACGAGTTCTGAGATTTAACGAGCAATTTCAGCCAATATTTTTTATTTGTCGCCCAAGGGCCAACTGACACAACTTTCAAATGTTTTGTGAAAAATGTAGATAAGGGCAAATCAGAAATGTTGAACAATTGATGGATTTTGAGTGATTGTCCACGTCACCTTTGTCGTTATAAATGATGTTTTCGGCAAACTAGTTTCTAGTACAACAACAACGACTAACTGCCGTTACTTCTCTCCCCTTAGTAATCTTATTGTTACTCCGTGAGCAATAATCGGATTCTGAAATCGAAGAAAATGCTTTCAAACGTGACGATTTTACGAAACAACGCAGAGATTTTACGAGATGATTAGCTCTGGCTTCTTCTGAATAAACATGTTTTTGCAGGTGTAAAGGACTTATCATCTTACAAATTATGTTACTGTGAGGCGGGCATAACACGTTACTACCATGTGTAGTAAGTAAAAGCAAGGGGCATACGTTTAAAGTAGCGTTTTAGAAATGTGTTTCTACACTTTCAGCTATTAAATTTCACTAACATGTTTAGTCTTAATTCTTCTTGAAGAAGAAATACAAACTCATGAACACGATAAATTGCACAATAGGCTATAGTGTCAGGATTTTATTTTTTCACGTTGATGAAGATTGAATGCGGATTGTTCATACTTGTTGCATTAACTTAATCGCGCGTATAGATCCTAAAATCAAATATTGTTTATTTATGAAATATGAAAATTGATATTCCTCAAAAAAGTCATCAACGTCACTCTTTTAGAGAGGGAAAAATTGCCAAGCTTTAGAAATATCAGTTACAGAAAAACTGAGCTCATTTCAATTTTGTTTCTGACAAATTCTTAGTTTGTTTTTGGACTTTAGTTTCATCTCGAATTCTCGAACTAGGGGAAAAGATGGGAAAGGAAAGCTATTTTGTTTTTCATCTTTTCGGTTGATTTTTTTTTTACTTTGTTGTAGGGAAATAATTCTAAACTGACACACAATAGGGTTTCGTGTATGAAAAAATGCACACACAAAAAAAATAAAAGGATGGGAAAGTTTATTTAGTTGGTCTGCGTTTTGTTTGTAAAACAAGGAGGCGAAATGTCTCGCCTTGTTATCCCAACTATTTCAATGGGAAACGACAAAGAAACTTTGACAGCCCAACACAAACTTAACGCTTTTTGTTTTATTTTTTTTCAAATCGAAGAAAAGTCAAACATGTGTTGAAATGATTTAGCCTTTGTTGCAGACTCCAAATATTGCTAAAAAGAAAGAAATATGTGCACGCCCGCCTCATTTGGAGTGTAAATAATGGTAATGAGCTTCGAAGTAACATAAAAGAACTAGACCCCCTATCCTAACAAAACTATACTCTATATAATTTTAACAAATTCGTTAGTTTCACTTGTCAGTTTCATGCTTTTAAAAAAAGAAAATTGAATTGAAGAATTCCCTTAGCCGGATTTTGAGACGTTAACCATACTCTTCACATTTTCAAGATTTCAAGAATTTGTTTAGTGCTTAAAATACTCTTGTTAGCATTGGTACTTTAAATTCGTAAACACTTAAGGAACAGCGTCACACTAGAGGGCGCCTGAGTGGCTTTGTTCAACACGTACGTCCACCACCAGGGATCGCATTGGCTCCTCGGTATGATTTTTAGGAGGGTGCAGACAATGTAAAATTAGCCACGCTTTTCTAATGGAAAAGCTGCAATCTCACCAGATCCCAAACCACAATTACACCTAAATCAATAAAAGGGAATGTACATCGTACTATAATGCCAGGGATATAATAGTACATATGATAGTATAGAGATATTGTGAGAGCGAGAGACACGAAGCAATTTTGCGGTGAAGCTATCTGGGGTGAAATCCATCATCTCGCGAAACAACGCATGGAAAATGGAGCACCTGTCCCCCACTGCATTTAAATACATATTCTCGGCTTAATTTGAAAACCAAATTGAGGGGACCGGCTTTGCATTTCCCAGTAACTTGCTTAAAGCAGAAAAACAAAAACCCAACGAACTCGTCCTAACCAAGAATGAGTACCTCGGCAATGCTTTGCAGGACCCACTGAGTTTTGAACCCATTTTGACATTCTCATGGTATATTGGAACCATAATTACAATCGTTCAACTTTGAACCTTTTCCGAGCCATATTTATGCATTACTTGTGACGGAATTAATCTTAGTCGGTTATCTTTGATTATGCCTGATTCCCACTTGACCGAAACCGAACGAAACCGAGCAGCTAACCGAAAAGTTAGGGACTGAGCATGCGCA